>JBBPDB010000036.1:7744610-7766657 GCA_037974465.1 Brachypetersius altus | reverse complement strand
AGTGGGAGCTGACTGACACTGATCATTATATCTGTGCCACAGTGTGGCCTGTCTGACTTCACACTGAAAATATTGAAGCAGTTATTGATTGGTGCTGCGCTTTAATAAAAACCGCATGCAAGTCTATTGCAGATCTAATATTACTCATAATTCAGATAAAGTTGCTGTGACTGAAAAAAACTGAAAGCAGATCTGAAACGGAAACATGAAAAACTGGTTTAGAAAAGTGTCTGTTTTACAGCAAATAATGCAGTGACAGTTTAGCAGCACTCGTATTAAATAGATGCTGCTGACAGATTATTTAGGAAATCAGAAGTGCTTCTTTTTTTGGAATTCCTTCAAATGTCTCTTTTCTGCCTTTTTATTGTGAAGAGTAGTGTGCAATGCAGGCGATGAAACATAGATGTTTTTTTGAAAGATTTATTTGTTTTCTCGCTTCTAGCAGTTGGGCCACACACAGCTACTGCATCTTTTAAAAAAGGCCTGTGGACGCCTGACTGCCCAGCCTGTGATGGGATGCTGGCTGTCCTTAGCCTCCCACTGAGAATGGGTCCACTTCATTTCTCAGGGAATCATGTGGCCGAAGACATCCTATATAACATCCATGACATGAACCTATATCCAGCTGTAGCACACCTTTGCCTGTCTTTTGCCTGGGCTTGTTTGCAGGGATAGCAGGTCTGAGGAAATCTCGAATCTCTTAGTAACACATTGGAACATTGAACATGCCTGGATGAAAACAGCTAAATCAGCACGACACTGTTCTCACGTCAATAACTCATTTATTATTTAAAGAATTTTTAGACAATTTGAAAAGCCCAGCTGCCCTTTACATTGTGGGCCAGTGCGTAATCCCGTCAGCAACTGCCTCACCTGCCCCAACCCCCTGCCCCCCAAGAATGACAGCGAAAGGGGCCCCGGCACAGATTCTGGGCCAACCAGATCATTTTGGGCCGGCACAGAGTCCTATCAGCATATCAGCATGTTTCTGCTGGTACCTGATTTATAAATGTTAACTTGCTATTATAATGTTATGATCGTGCCTCTGGACCATGTTGGTAACTTGTTTTTCTATAACAAACTATATAAAACATGAATGCCCTGCAGTGCCAAATAGCTTTGTCTGATTTGATTACATTCATGTTTAAGTTTAGATTTACAGAAATATTTGAACTGCTGTTAAAAAGCTCTTGATGTATTTAGTGTCTGCAAATGAAATGTTATTACAGTCTTGTTCATATAGCTATACTCTTGAATTAATTATTGAGTTTTGCGTATATCAATGCAATTAATCTTGATTAATCACAGAAAACACAGATTTTTTTTTTTTAAATGTAATCGCTGCCCAACATTACTTTTGTCACATCATCACATGTTAGAGTAAAAACGTTCTGCCTTCTCTTATGTATTTCCCATTTTGATGATACAAGGCTGTTTTTGGGGACAGTGATTATGACTGTGCTTCATTGACCAGTTTAGCTGGTTTTATTAAGGCCTATTACACTCTAACTGCAAGAAAAGCAATTCAAACCGGCAGAGTTATTCTTAAATTATGAGAGTGAGGAATGGAAGCCTGGACTCGTTCGTGACTGCTGGCCATTTGAGCTGTTAAAGCAGGTTCTCCACTCTCACACATCTCATTTTTTTCCACTGAAAGGTTCTTAAAGGAGCCAAGAGAACACTTTCAGTGGCATCACCCCAGAGAAACCTTTTTGGCACCTTCAGCCGGCGCTGCACCACATTTTTCTTCGCTTAAACTGACAGTTCTATGTAGAACCTTTAATACTTGCATATGTTCCACATGTTCAACAGAAAATGGATTCAGAAAGTAAATAAAAGTGTTTTTAAAGAACATTATGCCAAAAGAAACATTCGTTCATTCATTATTTGTAACTTCTTCTTTTCATGTCTATGGGCTAAACCAGGCCGGCCCAGAACATGGCCAGATCGATGGCCTTTTTATTGACCTCATTCAGGTCCGGAGATGGGGACTCAAGTCTGAGACTCGGACTCGAGTCGCACTCAAGTCACACAAACAAAGACTTGTGACATGACTTTAGACTTGCCCTCAATGGCTTGAGACTTGACTCGGACTCGGGCGCTGTGACTCGTGAGTCAAAACTCGTAAACCATGTCCATTTCATTGAATTATTTATTTATATCTCACACTCTTTCCAACGACCCATTCACCTTGCCCCGGTGTCCCATTACTTTTGTCCGAGGTGAACGGTTTTCAGCTAATAAGAGTTTTCGAAGGGTCGTTGAAAAGGGGTCACCGAGCCCCATCTAACTGTGGAGTTTCACATTTAGAGTGTGAGATTTCATATTTAACATTTAGATTTAAGATCATTTAAGGAAGATCCTCCATGTTGGTGAGGGCATATCACAGCAGGAAGCCCTGCCCCCTGGTAAGGAACAACCAATTGTAATCGTGGGGCGTGGCCAATTAGCATATCTTCTAAACATTTAGAGCTCAACATTTAGAGCTCAATCATCCCACAATTAGAGCTGCCATTTGGAAACATCACCACTCAAAGACTTGAGACTTGACTTGGACTTAGTAAAAATGACTTGACTGTTCAGGTCCTCTATGGTGCAGGAGACAAGGGGCTGCAGTCACACCGGTCTGGTTTGCCATTGTGTTGAAAGGATTGCACTGCCAAGTACCAGCAGTTGCCAGGGTGCAGGATGTTTTTGGTATCTGAGTGCCTATTTACCACTTGAGGCTCCTTTTCTGCATCCTGTAACTGTAACTGCATAATCCGTATTAGGTTTACAGGTACCCAGAGCCTCCCACCGGGGTCTATTTGCGTGAGGCAGCGGGGTGGGACATCATACACACACTCTGTTCCCCAAAAAACATTTTGACACTTTTACATTTATAGGAAAGTTTAGTTTTAAGCTGAATGTTCAGAATATCAGAAAACATTAAACTGCCATTTACCTTCAAATGATATTGTGGTCGTGGAGTCTGTGCTCATCTGTGCGGCCCAGACACTCTTTCAGCTCATTGGGTAGACACGTCACATTGACGGGTGTTATTTGTGGAGACGGCGCTGCTGGACGCTCTCTTGCTCTCTCTGGTAATCCAGCCAGCTGTCTGCCGCAGTGCTGCAATCCCACAGGGCTCCAGCACCGTTAGCCAGGGATTATTTAGCCATGATAAGGCCGGTATCTGCTCTGTCCACCAGAGCTGAGGCAGAGCAGGGGCCCTATGCTCCACTGAGGATAGGCTGTGCCTATTAGCCTGGCCGGTGCGTGGCAGCGGAGCCGTGTGTAGCCTCGAGGTAGAGAGAGCTTTGAAGGACAGAAGCAAGAAGCAACTTTCAGCTGCCCAGGCAGGTTCAGCTGAAAAGCAGCATCGTATTTGATACTTGATCATTTTTGTTGACCTGATGTTAATAGCTATCTGGGACCACCCATGAAACGACACGCTATAAATCAGGGACAGATGGTCTGCCATTCAGCTTGGAAAGGTGAAATAATGTTTTCGGTGAGATCATCCAATCCACTAGTCTTCAAGGGGCTTCTGAGTTCTGGCTGGATTATACATGCAGTTGCATGGATGAAATCTCTAATAAGTGTGAGAAGCTTTAGCCCAGGAGTGCTAGGGGCGCTGCTAGGGGCAGGTTTAGCAATCGTAGCTTCTCTTACAACTCCATCCAAACCGACGTGTTAAAAACAACACATTTTTGGTGCCTGCGTGTTACTTTTAATGCAAAATTTAACACAACCAGTGTGATTTTTTAATACTAACTGCACAATCTGTGTGTGACATGCTGTGTTAATAATGATAATGCTAACATGAAAAGTGCATAACTGACACAGTTGTACAGAGTTTAAATACATTTTTATTAGCACAATTTAACGTGGCTCCATTTTAATGAACTGTTTTACAAAGTATACATAAGTGTTTATAGCATACTTTAAATTAGTTCCATTTTTAATTAACACAGTTTACATTAGCAGCATACATCCTTCTAATACATCCATTTCTATAAAATTGTAAAAAATGTTAATCTCTCTCCTGTCCATTTCCTAAAATTGACTATTGAATATTTTTTTCCGAAATGGTTTGGTAAATGAGATGATGGTGGTGGAATATATTGAGTGCAGATGCTTCCTGACATGATATAATAAAGCAATTAACATCTTGCCATGCTCTGTGGCATGTGTAAAAATGTGGCCTTGATTTTAGCTCAAGATGGCAAAAAGATCTAAGTTGCTTTGAATGCGAGTTCATTATTGGGACGTGGATGGCAGGAGCTTCAGTCAGCGGGCTGGTGTTTCAATAAGAAACGACTAAAGCAACATTGATTGGAAAGACATCAGTTATCAGGGTGGGAAAGTGATGAAAACACATTCAGTCACATTCATTCACGTAGATTAGTGCAATATGTAAAGAATGACCCTCTTCTATCTTCCATCCGTCCAACCTACCAGTTTCAGAGATTTGTAGAAACATGAATGCTGGCTTGTGGTATTTAATATCTTATCTTATTTAGCATCTTACATCATGCACCTTGTATACAGTATGACGCAAAAGTCTTAGACATCCAAGTTCACCCAGTTTGTGTTGATACCTTTTAGACAAATGCCCATAAAGGACAATGGTGTCTAAATGGCTTTGATTTTAGGTCTTAGAAACTTTTCAGGTCGTGGAGGGGTGGAGGTAGCTCAGTGGGTAGGATACTTGCCTCCGGACTAAGGGGTCATGGGTTCGAATCCTACTTTCAGCACCACCACTGGGTCCCTGAGCAAGACCCTTAACCCTAAGTTGCTCCAGGGAGACTGTCCCCTGTAGTTAGGGAATGGAAGTCGCATTGGATAAAAGCGTCTGATAAATGCTGTAAATATAAATGTTTAACAGAAATGAAGACTCGGCATATTCCTGTAATGGTCAATAAGTATTCGGTAGTACTGATTTAGTATATGACATGTATAGGGGCATCATCCCTGAATGTTTTATGATCTCAAAAACAATTATGATCTAAAAAAAAAATAAATAAATAATAACATAGCCAATAGTAGATCATCTGCCATCATTGCTCTCACCCAGCACTGACAAATTACCCACCCTCTACCCACCCACTCCTGATATCACCCTGATAATGCAAAGCGGATGAATTCCACATATATTTATAGAGTAAATAGCGTTGCTGGTCTCATCAGGATGGAAATTGTGCTCAGTTTTTTTCTGTTAGTATTATAGTGTTCCATTATACACATAATGCACTCATGAATCAACCGTTCTGCACGAGATCAATCTAAGATAGATCTGTGCATTGCACCTGAACCCATGAGCTTGACAGGTCAAGGAGCAACAACAATTCACTATTACCTCACCCTGACGCCACAGCCCTGATTAATAGAACCAGCCAGAACGGTGCTTAATTATGTGCCCTTGTGGCTTGTTCCTCAGTGAAAGGTTCCTCCATTAAAAAAAATAAAACAAAACAGGGAGGAGGGGGCATCTGTTTATGTTAACGCTTGCTAATTGTGTCTCTAATTATTGACACGGCTTAATTAAATGATGCTAATTACATCACCTACAGTGTAGGTTATATGAAGAGCATAATTATATCGGGGGGTGGTTAAACACATAATTACGATTTTGGAACCCTAATGAGTATTTATGGGACACTTTCTCTTCTTTTAAAGGGTGAACTGCGACATGCAGTGTCACACCAGCTACAGTGACCCAGCAGAGGCCATGCTTGTTAAGGCCAAGCAAAGAGGCCCACTTGTTAAGGCTTGGCTAGTGTTGTGTGACAATAATGGTATTATTTGTTTAGTTGGTATTTTTGTTCATTCATTCATTCATTCATTCATTCATTTATTCGACAAATTTCCTGCTTGTGGGACTAATAAAGGTTTGTATCGTATCGTATCGTATCGTATAATATCGTATCGTATTGTATAGTATCGTATCGTATAATATTGTATCGTATTGTATAATATCATATAATATCGGATCGTATCGTATAATATCGTATCGTATAATATCGTATCGTATAATATCGTATCGTATCATTAATTCATTCATTAATTCATTCATTTGTTCTTTCATTCATTCTTTCTTTCATGTGTGTAGTGACAGTGTGTAGTGCTGTTGATGGTCTGTGGTTCAGTTCCCAGCCTGGGTAGCCAAGGGTCCTTTTTGCGTGTTCTCCTGTCTGCATGGGTTTCAACCGGGTGCTCCAGTTTCCTCCCACAGTCCAAAAATTGCTATATTGCCTCTGAATCTGACGATGGTTGTGTTTGGATGTATCTGTCTGCCCTGCGATGGTCTGGTGGCCTGTCTAGGATTTTCTTCCAACTTTTACCATACTATGACTAGAATAGGAACCAGTACCTCCACCTCCCTAATTAAGTATAAGTAGCTCAGATAGTGAATGTGTAAAAACTCCATGATGGAGAACAGTACATGGTCATATTAGGAACAAAATTTGCTATGGTTCTATGTAGCCCAGCTGTTCTGTATATTTTACTGTTCTGTATATTTTACTGTTCTGTATATTTTACTGTTCTGTATATTTTACAGATTAAAAAACAACAAAAACTGATTCATGTCTCACAGTCGGTGTTACTACTTTATGCACCATTGTTTCATTTAATGCTGCATAATGCTGGTTAATGATTACGCCTAGGCTTAATATTTTGGTAGATTTACTACAGTGACCCAGAACAGGCCACACTTAGCACAGAGGCTCACTTGTTTAGGCTTGGCTAGTGGTAATGAATACAGTTCCACACTGTTGTGCGTACCTAAGTGAGGGATGGTACTGGACAGAGTTGTGTGACTATGATGTATTGTTGTTAGTTATTACACCATCCCTGTAAAGGCCACAGTTAAGCGACTTTGGAAATAGGAGTGATTTGTGTCCAGTTCGGAAGGGAAGAGGAATGATGGCAAAAAGCAGCTGGGGCCGTGTGATCAATAATGTATTTTTGCACTGTGTGAAAACAACATCACTCATCCTGCAACACAACGTTAACTTTTATCAATACTTTTATTTGTTAGGCCCCCACCCCCCACCTCCCCAGTACATTTACAAAAGAGAATACACTGCATTGAATGTTTCATTATTTTGTACATCAAAGCTGTAAACACCACAGTACAGATCCGTATACACTCTGCATTCACGAAGAAGAAGAAGAAGAAGAAGAAGGAGAAGAGGAGGAGGAGGAGGATGAGGAAGAAGAAGCAGAAGAAGAAGAAAGTGCTCCCTGCTAAATATTGGACTTTAATTTTCTCCCAGCTGGCTCCAAATACTGCTGACCTACTTTAGACTAGCAAGTGAACATCATTACACGGACTAAGAACAAGACTTAGGATGTAGAATTTCTGCCTAATATCAGTCATTATTGCTCCCTGCTGTGCTCCCCGAGGGGGGCTCCTTTGCGTGAACCCGTACACATGATGCTCTCCATCTTACCTCTTTCTCCAAACACAGCTTGAGCACTCCTGTATTGTTACACGGAGCGAGTGAAATCGGAGAAGGAATCTTTTGCCTCCTAAGCCATGACTAATTTAAGACCAAAGCCTGCAAACACTCTAAAGTAATCCCCCAATCTTCTCCTGCAGTCCACAACCTTTGATGAAAGTCAATGAAGATCAAGGGAGCCTGTCAAGTGCTTTCCAATTTGTCAGACCTAATATAAATGAAAGTCACCCTTCAAAGGAATATTGCATTGTGGAACTCCAAGTTCTTTTCAACAGGTCAGTCACCACGCTACTAATTTCTAGCGAACAACAGCCCCGTAGAAAGCCCCAAACAACTTTTTTTTACTCTTCGCTCCAGTTTCAGATAGGTGGGCATTACCATGATTAAAGCAGATATGTGTTTCCTCTTTGTTTATTACACTCTTTTATCTCCCAGACTCCATTGTTTTCCTGGAAGATCATTATATTGCCGTACACACTGTCCCAGCTGCTGTATTGTTCACATTTATGTTGAGCCGGCCACATTCCACACAAAATAAAAGCTGTGAATATTGCGCCACAGGACTATTCCTCAGATGCTGTCAGCACTTCATGAGAGCATTAAGAACTTTGTTATTCTTTTTTTATTGCAGGGCATTAACTGTGCGGCATCGTGCACTCTTTAAAAAGGAGCCTTCTTTCGCAAAGAAGGTTAAATATAGAACTATAACAACTAGAACTATTGGAATGTTGAACTTTTTAGTTAACTTTTCAAGTCATGATGTGGCTTGACCAGTTATACTAGTTTCATTGCATATTTTATTTTAATCATTTGTTTGGTTTAGTTTGGTTTAGTTTGGTTTGGTTTTGTTTGATTGGTTAGGTTTGGTCTGGTCTGGTCTGGTCTGGTTTGGTTTGGTTTGGTTTGGTTTGTTTGGTTTGGTTTAGTTTGATTGGTTTGGTCTGGTCTGGTCTGGTTTGGTTTGGTTTGGTTTGTTTGGTTTGGTTTAGTTTGATTGGTTTGGTCTGGTCTGGTCTGGTCTGGTCTGGTCTGGTCTGGTTTGGTTTGTTTGGTTTGGTTTAGTTTGATTGGTTTGGTCTGGTCTGGTCTGGTCTGGTTTGGTTTGGTTTGTTTGGTTTGGTTTATCTGATTGGTTGGTTTGGTTTGGTTGGTTGGTTGATTGGTTGGTTTGGTTAGTTTTGGTTGCTGTTTTGCTTGTTCATTCATTCATTCATTCATTCATTCATTCATTCATTCATTCATGTGTATAGTCACAATGGCAAAATGTATAGCCCTGTTGCCTTACAGCAAGAAGGTCCTCAGTTCAGGCCTGGGCAGCCGAGGGTCCTTTTTGTGTGGAGTTTGCATGTTCTCCTCATGTCTACATGGGTAAATTTGTGTGGAGATACTATTTTGTCTCTGAACGTGACCGTGGTTGTGTTTGGATGCATCTGTCTGCCCTGCGAGGGACTGGTGGCCTGTGCAGGATATTCTTTCACTGTATGATTGCTGGGATAGGCTTCAATACATCTATCTCAGTGGTTAAGTATAAGCAGCTCAGATATTGAATGTGTAAAAGCTCCATGATGGAGAACAGTATATGGTTATATTAGGACCATTCTGCTATGATTCAATGTAGCTGTTCTGTATATTTTACTTACGTTGCACACAGATTAGAAAACAACAAAAAAGTGATTTATGTCTCACAATCAGTGCTACTACATTATTCACTATTATTTAATTTAGTGTCAAAATCTTTTGGTGGATTAAACTCTCTGAGAGATGCAGAAATACAGAGGATTTGGAGAGAGAGTCAGAGAGAGAGAGAGTCAGAGAGAAAGAGAGAGAGTCCTCAGCTCAATCTGATTACCTGTGTCCTTTTAACGCCCCGGCTTTGGGTACTCTTTCCAAAGCAATATGCAACCCAGCCACGTACGGGCACTAGCTTTTAATGCATAGCTTGAAGCCCTTCCATTAGTCTTAATGCCCTTACAACTATAACACCCTGCTCCATTCTGTAATCTATAAAGAGAAAAACGGTGCAATCAATGGCTTGCACTGTATCCCAAGCTTTAGGGGACACTGCTGTATAATGACAGAGATGTCTTTTTTTTTTTTCTTTATTCTTTTTTTAAGCAAAAGAATAAGCCTGCATAGTACCTTGGTTCCTGAGCTCCTCCTGACTCACCAGGATATTTCTTCCTATAGGTAGGGATAGAGATCACATCCATTTTCAGTGCTCTCCGTGATCCTGTAGTTTTCCTCGGATATAGGATAAAATGCTTTATCAGGGAAGAAAAATGACTGTTTTCTAAGTGCAGGAAGGCTTCAGTTCAAAACGATTTTTGCGACCTACCTGAATGGCAAGTTCTTTAATGGAGAGTTTGTATTTGATGTGAAAAGAACCCTATTAAAAGTTTAAAAGGCCTCTACATGAGCACAAAGCCTCTGTAAATTGTTATAATTAAGGCGTCCACTTAGAACCTTTATTTTCAAGAGTACAGTTATATATTTACACCACATTCCACGTGTATCGATTTGCTCTCAGCTCAAATGGATGTAATTTGTAATTTATTAAGGTAGACATAAAATAACATGGCCCTAAATAGACAGGGGGTCAAGTGAAATGAAGTCCGCTAACTAACACGCACGCTTATTAAATCCTGTTTAATTGAAATTTCCTTTGGGGACTTTTTAAAGTCAATAGCATGTCTTGTGAAAGACAACTTGCTTTGAAACGGCTGTATAGGAAAAAAAACAAAAGAGAAACGAGAGTCGTGTTTATAATTACAGCACCGTGCACTGTATCCAATTAATGTCAACATGCAGTAATTTGACAGGTAATCACACCAGTGTTTTCTGCCTTTTTTCAGCAATTTAAACGCCATTGAAGAACATTTTGCCTTTTGAATGGAACGTTTATCAGGTGTGGATTTAATGAAGCCATTTCCCAGTCAATGAAACACCCTTAGGGAGCGTGCATAAGAGTATAGGAGACATCTGTTAAATCAAATCAAATCAAATAGCGCAGGTACAGTGCTGTATTACAATAAAAAGAATGTATGCAAGGATATCTCGCTCGCATGCTCAGTCAACAGGCATTATTAATGTGCTGAATGAATAATGTATTAAAGAGCGCCGTGTGTTACCTTGAGACCTTGTGCTGTGAATCAGCCAAAATGGAGCCTGAATTGCATTTCTAGTGCCACTGCACTTTTCAAACTTTCACGGACAGCCCTGATGGCGCTAAAACAAAGTACTAGTTGTGTTTACCACCAAGCCAAACCAGCCATAGCTCCCTGTGGAGGATGCGGGAAAGGTTCTTCTGTGCCAGCGCCACTCAGTGACAGTAAAGAATGAGCAGGCCGTGAATCGCTCGCAGTATGAGATTTGTCATCATATCCACTTCAATTGCTTCAGGGTCAGCACTCAAATTAATTCCAGACTGACTGCGGGAGATGGAGGAGTGATGGAGGAGACAGCTATTTATGAATAATAGTAACATATGTTTCCGCTGGCTGAATGGACAATGCTGCGGCGCCAGGTCACCGGACTGCTCTGTAATTTACTGCCCTCTGTTCCAGCACAGGTCACTGAACTACATCAGAGGGGCTTGAAGACCCCAATCGAACAAGTCCCCCGACGGTCGTAAGTAATTAAAACAGTTTCAGACAGGATTTGCTGGTGCTGCAGAGCATATTGTATAACACTTCCTTATGCAATGGGCTGAGTAAACAGTGCTGGAGGATGAATTTCACCTTCAAAGTCAACATTTATAAAAAATTCTCATTGTGTTATTTAGTAGAGTTGTTGTGGCGGTTATAAATAATGAATAGATATAAGTACAAGCTGCTCTCATATCTTTAAGGAGAGGTATAAACTGCTTTCTCAGCAGGACGTTTCCATTTCTCCTCGTTGCTCATTAGCAGCTCAACAATGTTAATCTGATAAGGAAGTTTTGGAGGAAAATATTTTATTGGAGTATTACTATTAAAAGTATCTAAATTAGTTGCAGTTGATGCTGCTTGCGAGCTGTAAAGGGTAAAAGAGGAAGGGTTAAACCCCCCCGCTGAGAAACAGTTCACACCTCTCCACTAAGACTGTGCTGAGATTAAATGGGCAGCACACTTGCAGCTATATTTTTCTCAGACTGTTGCTTCACATTGGACAGCATTCCTTAACGACAAAATCCCTGCCTTGTGGTTTATTGCTTTAACATTTACTTTATATTTACATTTGTTCATATTAATTATTATTAATATAGTTATTATTATTCATTTATAACAACGTATTGTGATTTTTCCACATTTTACAGGATAATAAGAGGTGATAAACAATTTATGCCTGCAAAATACTTTCATTTTTTTTTTTTCCTGTAATGCATCTGCGTTTTTTTTTTCTTCTTTCCTCTCATGCACTCAAGGCCACTGCCTCCCAGGAAAATAACAAGTCTTATTTTCTCTATTCACCAAACAATTCTATGCCTTCTCAGCCTCGGAGGCAGCGCCATAGGAGGAGCATATTCACACTAGAAAGAAGATATATCCCTCCAGAGCTAGACACACATAATCGTGAGAGGTAAAAACAATTCAAGGCTTTTTGTGTGGTTCTTCTGAGGCGTGGTGGAGAATTTTGACTGACTTGCAGGTATCTGCATGGTATCATGAAGAGAATGGCACTGCGATGAAGGAGAATAGCGGTGACAGGCTGGATTTAGGTTAGGAGCCATATAAAGTCTCATTGTTTTCTAATGCAGTTTTTGGATTCGTTGGAAATCTGGGTTTATTTATAGGGTATATACTGTGAGTCCAAACAGCATGTGTAAGGCATGCATCCCATACACAGCTGACCTTAGGTGTGTTCCAGCAGAACATGTGATGCCTCTTTAAAATGCGTATTTGAGGAAACCACTACGGATCCAGTACAAAGATCAATTTGCCCCACCGCTCTCCTGCTTCCAGAATTGTGTTCCTAGGTTCATGAAAGTGTTTTGCATGGCTGTCCTCATGATGAAAAGACAAGCCGACGTATGATTCTGTGTTTGTCAAATGTGCCGGGAAATGAAGGGAAATTTATTCCCAAGGACACAACACTCAGCATTAGTTTAGCAGCGCCGCTGTTATTATATGAAGGAAGATTGCTGAAGTTCACTGCAAGGTTATCTATCCTCGACGGGGAGAGTGGTACATTCTTCTCCAAACAAATTTCTTATACTCCAGTAAATAGCTGGGTTGCATATGCTTAAATTACAGCCCTGATTCTGGGGGCTCAGAGGTCGAGGAAATTCACTGATGATTCGAGTTTGGCTGCAGAACTGCAAGCCAAAAATGCCGGAAAGTCCAGAGCCCCTCTGACAAATAAGGATACTACAGAGTTATGAAAGAGCTGAAGTCACTGGGTTGAGTTCTGACTCTAAATGTTGAAGGGAAGTGAAATGAAATATGTTGTTTCTGTCTGAATAAAACCCTGTAGCTCGATTTCTTTTCCCAAAAGTGACTTAGGATAAAATGTTACTTAGTAAAAAAATGTTTTTGCCTTGGAAAGCTGACACTCTTGCGCTATATTCATGTTCAGTATGAGGAAAAAATAAGTAAGCAGTAGAATCCTGTGGCAAACCCTGCTGCAGGCCACGTCCACCACAACTATGGAGCCTGTGGATGGGCTCAACCTCTGATGCTGTCAGAAGTCACAGCTTTTTGTTGATCTCTGTTATGCATGATTACTTATATTTCTTATTGTTTCATTGCAAACTATAGTTTCGGTTTATAATATGTTGTCTTCATGTCAAACACATGGTTTGAATGTATTTTGCTGGTATTTATTACATTAACATTTTTATTTAACTATGGTGCCTGGTGTTGCAGTTCACCAGTCCAGCCTGTGTCACTGATATAAACGCTGACACAAAGACATAAAACCCGCTGGATGCCCTGAAATAGGTGATTCTCATCATTTCAGTTATGCCACACATTTGCATTCAGTCAAATAGAGTCAGCATGTACAGATATTCTCACCTCAACATAAAATTCCACGGCCTCCTGGAGCCAAACTGAAACATTTCGCTGCAATTTATCTCTCTTTCATGGGAACAGAAATCTCATTGGATCAAAATGAACTCATTCATTCACTAAAATGACTTTGTTTATTTGATGCAGCACTGTGTATGTAAAATAGAAATAGCTTAAATGTACATAGGTTTACATTTATGACATTTAGCAGATGCTCGTATTCAGAGCGACGTACACCAGTGTTTAAGTAGTTCACATCTGTTTTTCATACCTGTAAAGCTAGACTCAAACCATCATCTGCTATTAACCAAGCTAATGCAGGCTAAGTTACAATTACAGCATTTAGCAGATGTTTTTATCCAACACAACTTCCATTCCCTAACTACAGGGGACAGTCTCCCTGGGGCAACTTGGGGTAAAGGGTCTTGCTCAGGACCCAGTGGTGGTATACTGAAGGTAGGATTCAAACTCATGACCTCTTGGTGCAGAGGCGAGTATCCGACTCACTACGCTGCCACCACCCCTACAAATATATATATACTGTATATAGGAAAGATGTGTAAGAGATAAGCAGGATGCCTTTAATAGGCTGACAGGTGGATGAGTGCTCTCATCAACAGCCAAACACAGAAGGTGATATAGGTTAGGTCAAGTTTATTTATACAGACCCTTATCATACACAAAGGTCACTAAGTGACTTTACTGGAATAGCATACGAAATAAAATGCATAGGGTTAAGTGTTTTCATCGTATGTCCATTCATAACATAGCAAACTACCATCAGCCAAAAGCAACTCACTGCCTTATTATTACAGTGAAGGTTTCAGATCAGTATTATTCAGCTCTTATTCACTCAATCCTCATTTTTTTTCTTTTCTTGGTGAGATATTGAGCACAGACAATGTTTTAATAGTTTCCCATTGACCAGGGCTTTCACACCGTACATAACTGGTCTTTTAAATATCTGTATGAACCTGTCCTTTTTAAAAAAGATAGCATTTTTTGTAAGTCAAGTACTGGGTTAACTGCTACCTTTGCTCTGAAAAATAGTTCTTATAAGACATAAAACACTGCATTCCTTCAAGGTCAAGGGGAGATTTTGGAATGGCAGAATAAAAACCAGAATCAAAATCAGGAAATATTGCTGATTCCAGAGGAATGTCACAGTTCCCCATATCTCCTGAGTGAGGGCAGGCGCTAATGCAGACTTCCATGATGACGTTTATAAACAAAACAAAACAGGCACGAGGACCAGAAACCAAAACTCAGGATATAACAAAAGAGTTTGGAGAACACATAACTCAGCATGACGGGGACCGACAACTCAAACATGAGCACAAATCCTTAAGTACACGAAACACAGCCAATAACACAATACAAACACTAATTGCTAACAAAACCCAGCTGTGACTCATACAATGTTAAGAAACCCCACCAAGAAAACTGCTTATGTTACGCCTGCAAAGACTCACAGCAGCAAAGAGACATGAACAATATTGAATACAAAGTCTATAAAAATCCAATAAAATATTGGTAGAAAATGCTGCGGTATAAATACTATAGATAAGTAATTTACAGTTAAAGGAATTACTAATGGCACAGATGGTAGTCAGGATTATGCTATATTGCACATAGTAGAGATGAGTTGTATACAAGTAATATTGAATGACATAATAAGATACTGAACATAATGAAATAATTTAACAGGGTCTTGGGTTTGAATCCCAGAGCTGCTAGTAATACCACTGAGGGAATACCTTACCCTTGACTAAGGGACCGTCTGCTCCCTGGGTGCCCCCTCTGTTCCTGGCTTCACTTGGTGAATGGGTTAAATGTATTAAAACATTTTTGCACTGCTCACAATGCGTGCTCTGCTGGGGCCTGTTCATACTTGACTGTAAGGGGCCACTTTATTCATGATACTGCACATAGTAAGTGCCTGGGATAACTAACAGCTGGAGGCCAATGTGGAGCATGGCTGCCTTTGGGTGACATCCTTCTTAGGGGTACAAGCAGATGCATAATGGTTTGAATAATTTGATAATCCGCAGATCTTTCGAACAGTAATGAAAGGTCAGGAGGAAAATGCTTTCCAGCCAGATGGTTCTTAATGAGATGATTCATTTTTAAAGAGCTCTGCATTGTTGTTCCAGACAGTGCTTTGTTGGATAACTACATCTCCCATGAGTCTTAGTTCTCTTATTTAAAGGGCCAGCTTTGTGTGGAGCTCCTGGAAAAAAAAAGAAGAAATTATTAAAGACTCTGGCCCAGGCAAGCACAGCAGCAATGTCATCAAAGAGCCACCTGTGTTCAAATGGACAGCGATCCCATTATTCCTGATCTTCCAAGCATTGTAGTAAAGAGGTAGCTTAATGGCTAGTATTGGACATGATGTAGACCAGGTCTACTTCACTGATTTGGCCGGTGATTTTTCCTAAGTGCGATATTCCGGCGTGTCTAAAGGCATCATGTGACAGTTGTGCAGCCAAGCACTTTAACAACTTTGTCGCTCTCGAAATGATGCCCCTAACTGCTCCGAACGATAATTGACATTTTCAGCATTTTACACGTTTCCTCCGAAATGAATGATTTCAGCCCGGAATCTGGCACAGATGGTTAAATTAATTATATTTCAGCACAACAGGCTCGATGTACGTCCCGAGTGAAATGTATTTACCTTGAAATGATGGCACCCACTCTCTCCAGAGTAACAAACTGCAGTGGCGAGGCAAAGCCTCAATTACTGCAGACTTGGACACCGAAATTTCCAACATGATGGTCTAGTTTTCTGTTGCAAATTGCTTTCGACCCCAAGGTTAAATATGGATTTGCAGTGCATATATATAAAGTATCTTACCATTAGATATGAAATGAATAGATAATGAGCACGGGATTTGACATGTCAGATCACATTTAGACCACTGCTTTCACAGCAACCAAGATGCTGCACATCACACTCAGAAGTATTTATGACAGGAGCATATTCCAGTGGTCATTTTCACCCACATTGGAGACTTTATTGAGAGTTGTTTTGGTTTGTCACTGGTGTTTTCTGTTTAGTTTTTCCTTTTTCGCAAATCAGTGCAGTGAATAAATTGCTAGTGAGGTAAATAGATGAGAAAAGTGATATGGAAACAGGTGTTTGACCAATGAGGATATGAAAGGAAAACAGTACAAATTTGGAACAGTAAATGAATAGGAGCAGGGGAAAGCAAGTTAAGAATATGCAAAGTACAAACCAGTGTAGTGTTTTCCCATTTCTGGTTCTTCATATTCTTATTCAATAAAGAATTTTTGTAACTTATTTTTTAACTGCTGCATCTTTAGCATACAGTCAATACCAAGACCCTTGTAAAAGACTCACATATAGTAGAAGCCATCTGGGCAGTTATTTAGTTCTGTCAGTAGAAAACTTTCAGAGTTGCTTTCTAGAGGAACCAAACTAGGATTATCAGTGTAATTTTAATGTGGTGCTCTGGTTAGCACTGCTACTTCACAACGAGAAGGTCCTGGGTTGGACTCCTGATCGGACGGCCGCATTCCTTTCTGTGTGAAGTTTGCATGTTCATGCTGTGCGTGTGAACGTGTGTGTGTGAATGTGCATGTTTAGTGGCCGCTGCCAGATGGTGAGGGCACGAACACTGACGCAAGGAGACAGGAGGGGATGCAATACAGGTGATTTATTTGCAAATAAGTGGAAGTGTGCAGTCATGAAGGAGTGCAGGGGGGGTGTCTTGGGTTGGGCAGTGGAGAGGTGACAGCAGGCCTTGAAGCTCGGGCGGTTTCTAGCAGTGCGGGAGGTCCTCCCGCTAGATTCAGTGGGATAGGGAGGATAGGGATAACTGCACAGAAGCCAGATAAGCTGTAGTACATGGGCCCCATTAAATCCACTGCTCTCTTCATTGGTGAGTGCAGGATCTCCGTCTGCTGCAGCTCATTAAAATGTACATTTCTAGCATTTATTAGACGCTTTTATAAACTACAGGGGACAGTCTCCCTGGAGCAACTTGGGGTTAAGGGTCTTGCTCAGGAACTCATTGGTGGTGTGCTGAAGGTAGGATTCGAACCTATGACCTCTTGGTCAACAGGCAAGTATCCTACCACTATGCCCCCACCACCTCCCAATTTAAGTTCCAAGATTTGTGTTTAATTTAAAATTGTACTCATTATTCTGTGTGCACAGTCATAAAAGCAGCTGTTCATGATACATTTCACTGTGTGATGTACTTGTGTAACGATGCATGTGACAACGAATCTTGAAGCGGTGCCCTTGCACTCATTAGAGTCGCTGTCCGAGGTGCTGAACCGGCTCTGAGGAAGCGTGTCTGTGTTGTGATGACACCAGTGGGCTGTGGGGGGGCACCCTCACAGTTTGTATATGCCCTGTGATGAAGGGTACCTCTCTGCTTCTTGCCCCAAGAGCCCCAATCCCCACTTGCGCAGCCCATTCTCCCCCTTTCTTTATATAAGTGAAGTTTTCACAGACCCCTACTCGATCACACTTGAATTCCAGAAAACTACAGCAAAAGTTACTGGAACTACTTTTCTTTGTATTGTTCACAAAATTCTAATGTCTGTCTATTGCTAAGCTCTTTATTTTTAGAGGGGGAATCCTCTCGTTTCAGACTGGCAGCATATTGTTAGTATATGACAACCTCCTGGTGTTTTCAAATTATGGTAAAAAGTCAAAAAAAAAATTGAGATACAAGGTTTTGTTCCCACACAGACGATATGAGCACGAAGACAGTGTGCGATCCTGCAACTCTCCACACCCAGACTCTGAACTGGCAACATAAATGATTCTGTATAATTCCATCCCCTGCAATTACAGAGTGGCCTGCAGCGTCAGAGTGGCCTGCAGCATCATGATTCGTGACTAGACATGAATTCTGCATTCAGCTTGTTACTGAGAACTAAGTGAATGGCCTGTTGTTCCTCACTGATCTCTTAATTTGTTTTCTTCTTATGCACACAGCAGTGTCTTTGTCTGTCCGAGGTGCTCTTGCTGACCCCAGCGGCCCGGGGTTCGCATATTTCCTTTAGTTCATTGCGTTAAAATTCTTCTACACTGGTGTTCATTGATGCTCATTGATTTTTCCCATTGATGCTTGAGCCACAGACAAACACTGATCATCAAAATAAGGGGCATGTGTGGAACATCAACTAATCATTCAGTCAAGGGGTTGTTTGTGAGGCTTGCAGCTTTAGATCTGATGTTATATCTCTCATACAACATGAAGGGACGGGCTAATACCCAGACGGTCATGCTGCTTGATGCACCTGACCTTGGGTAAAGGTGAAAGAGCAAAGTAATTGCAGAAGACATCATGAATGTAATTGAATGGCAAATTGATTTTACACCTACTGAGTAGTAAGCATTTTTTTTCTGTGTCATTCTATTTAAGTTTTGCTAATTGAGTTTAATAATCTAGTATCTATGACTCACTTAGGTCAGCACAAGGTTTTAATTAGAAAAAGCCATTGAATTAACATCATATATAATTTCCTCCCATGACATGTTCAGCGTCTAAAGGATTCTAAAGAAACGCCCAGGGGGAACGAGGAGATGTCAATGCAGCAGTCAACAATCGCTGAAGGCTATTCCTTCTAACACCATTCACAGTGGTGAACCAACCTTTAATGCAAAGCTTTCAAACAAGTTTTCCAACTTCATTAAACACACCGTTCCCAAAGCTGAATAAGGATGAGGAGAGATAGCATTCAGTTTATTCAGTCTAGACAGAAAGATGGAGCGGTTAAGATTATGAAATAGGTGGGCTGTGGGTCTGTGTTAGCAGAAAACATCCTTTACATCCTGTCCTCAGCAGCAAAAATGAGCATCTACAGTACTTGTCTAAAGTATAGCTTTTATTAATGGGAGTAGTAGACGGAGCTCCATTGTGTCTCTGTAGACCTATTCCAGTTACAATTTGAGCCCCTCTGTGTTTATCTAAGCTATTAATTATGCTTAATACGGAAGACAAAGCACCTCTTTTCAGCAGTTTGAGGACGATGCTGCAGAGTAAGTTCAATCATGGTCGCCCTGAGAACTGCTTTAAACTGCTATTATATCAGACAGTAACACTTGTCTTATAGGCTGCCTGTGTTTTGCTAGGTTTTCAGAATTATGGCCCAAACTGTGAGGTTATACATCATTACTTTCCCCTGAAAGTCAACATTTCTATACATCTCTCTGGACTTGCTTTTCCCACTCAATCTGCAAATCAAGATTGTGTTTCCCACCCATATTACCAAAAAAAACTAAATGATAGGCTACTTCATTTCACACACAAGGCTGTGAACTGCTAGCAACTGAGACTGAAAAATACTAGACAATCCAGGCACTTGAGGATGGTAAGTGCTAGTCAGTTTCAGTGCACAAGGCTAAAAACTACTAATCTCAGCACATGAGGCTGCAAAATATTAGCCAGTCCCAGCACAGAGCTGGAAACTACTGCAAACAGTATCAGTGCACAAAGCTAGAGAGGACTGACCTAACTGAGGGCACAGGGTTGAAAGCTGCTAGCCAGTCCCAGCACTCAAGGCTGAAAATCCTAACCAATTGAATTTTGTGCGGCTGTAAAATACTACATTTACAGCAACTTGGGGTTAAGGGTGTTGCTCAGGAACCCAGTGGTGGTTTACTGAAGGTAAGAGTCAAACCCATGACCTCTTGGTCTAGCGGCAAGTTTCTTACCTACTAGGCCACCACCGCCCTAGCCAGTCCTAGCACATACTAGCCAATCCCAGCTCTTGGCTTTAAATTACCGACCAATCCCAGCTCAGAAGCCTGGAAACTACTAGCCCATCCCAGCACACAAGGCTTTAATTTACCGACCAATCCCAGCACACAACGCTTTAATTTACCAACCAATCCCAGCACACAAGGCTTTAATTTACAGACCAATCCCAGCACACAAGGCTTTAATTTACCAACCAATCCCAGCACAAAAGGCTTTAATTTATCAACCAATCCCAGCACACAAGGCTTTAATTTATCGACCAATCCCAGCACAAAAGGCTTTAATTTATCAACCAATCCCAGCACACAAGGCTTTAATTTACCAACCAGTCCCAGCACACAAGGCTTTAATTTACCGACCAATCCCAGCACACAAGGCTTTAATTTACCAACCAATCCCAGCACACAAGGCTTTATTTTACTAACCAATCCCAGCACACAAGGCTTTAATTTACCGACCAATCCCAGCGCACACGGCTTTAATTTACCGACCAATCCCAGCACACAAGGCTTTAATTTATCAACCAATCCAAGAGCACAAGGCTTTAATTTACCAACCAATCCCAGCACACAAGGGTTTAATTTATCAACCAATCCCAGAACACAAGGCTTTAATGTATCAACCACTCCCAGCACACACAGCTTTAAATTACCAGCCAATACCTGTGTACTGGGCTGTAAACTACTAGCCAATCCCAGCACACAAGGTGGAAAATTACTTGCCTAACCAGATCCAGTGCCTGTTCCCTTGGCTAGAAATTACCAACCAATCCCAGCACACAAGGCTTTAAATTACCAGCCAATACCTGCGCACTGGGCTAGAGACTACTAGCCAATCGTAACGCGCGAGGCTAGAAACTACGAGCCAATCGTGGCGCGCGGAGGCGGAGTTTGATGGAATACGGGTGGGAAACGAAGCCCCACGCTGGCTGCAGCCCCCGCACGCGCGTGTGTTGTAGTTCAGCGCCAAGTGCCAGAGAGCCGAGAGCTGATGGACAGTCAGTTCCGCGCCTCAGCCGAAGGAGAGCACTTCACTTTAAGAGGCTTGACAACACTTGGACTTAATGATGAGCTTTCCATGCCGCTGAAAACGCTCCGCTGACCCACTCGCTCTTTTTGGAGCCGTCCAACCGAACTGATCCCAAATCAAACCCCGGAGAGAACGGCTCCCAGCCCTCTCTCATCCCTGCGTACGCGCTCGCAACTTTCCAGGAATAAGCGCCACACACGCGTCTTTTCTCTCGAAGGGATTTAGCTTTGAGGGAAAAATCGGACATCTGGACGCGGGATAAGTCTTGATTGGTTTTTGATTATCCAAGAGGATCTGTACTCCAAGTTTGGGAAG
The DNA here is from genome assembly GCA_037974465.1 of Brachypetersius altus. Classification (NCBI taxonomy): domain Eukaryota; kingdom Metazoa; phylum Chordata; class Actinopteri; order Characiformes; family Alestidae; genus Brachypetersius; species Brachypetersius altus. The sequence continues at coordinate 7,745,135 of JBBPDB010000036.1, read as the reverse complement.
TTTGGGTGCGCAGCGCCGGGGAGACCATGGGCACAGCCAGCTGCCTCGCTCTGCCGTGGAGATGCCTGGTCGTGGTGGCTCTAAGACTGCTGTTTCTTGTGCCCGCAGGAGTGCCAGCGCGGAGTGGGGACCCGTATTTAAAGGACAACATCACTGTCAGACAGGGGGACAGTGCCGTGCTGAAGTAAGTGCGTTTTCGTCTCTATCCATCTGTGCCCCGCTCTGGTCCTCCAGCTCACCCGCGGCTCCTCACCTCCCCATCACTGGGGCGGTGTGTGGAGGAGTCTGGTGTTCTGAGAGCTGTGGGTTCATCTGTGTGTGCTCCGAGATGATTTCTGCTCCAATATCTGCAGTTTTAAGTTTCATTTGTTTATTATAAGACCGCATCCCAAACTAAAGTGTCGCACGCACGTTGAAATGTATCTGTCTTTATAAGTGTCTTTTTCTTCTTCTCATTACTTCTCTCTCTCTCTCTCTCTCTCTCTCTCTCTCTCTCTCTCTCTCTCTCTCTCTCTCCCCCTCTCT
>JBBPDB010000036.1:7704541-7715971 GCA_037974465.1 Brachypetersius altus | reverse complement strand
AGTCACAGAGACAGTCTTACAGTCATTAGTCACAGAGACAGTCTTACAGTCATTAGTTACAGAGACAGTCTTACAGTTATTAGTTACAGAGACAGTCTTACAGTCATAAGTTACAGGTACCGTCTTAGAGTCATTAGTTACAGGGACAGACTTACTGTCATTAGTAACAGAAACAGTCTTACAGTCATTAATTTACAGGGACAATGTCCCTGGAGAAACAGAGGGTTAAGTGATAGGTTAGTATAGGTTTGAACCAGCAACTTTGTGGTCATTGGTTTCACAAGCTAGCATTTCATCCACTAGGCTACTACAGTCCTGCCAAACAGCTCAGTTCATGGTATTCACTGTCTTGTGGTATCTGTGGCCAAGACGTTTCTAGCACATCCTTCAAGATGCGAGGTGGGGCCTCTATATATCAGACAAGCTTTCCAGCAGCTCACACAGATGCTTGAACAGACTGAGACTGAACTCTTTGCCCCATTGCTCAAATCATTCCTGGCCATTTTTTTGCTGAAAGAGGCCTCTGTGAGTAGGGGATACTGTTGCTACGAAGGGCTGCAGCAGTGTTTAGATAAATTGTACATATCAGAATGACAGCCACATATATGCCAGTTCCCATCGTTTTCATCAGCACCTTGCCCATAGCATCACACTGCCTCCTTCCTCCCATAGTGCACCCTGGTGTGCTCATGTGCTCGTTGAATTGGGACTGGAGTCGACAATGGTATTCTGACTGGTCTGCAACTACGCATACAGTGATGCACTGTATGTTCTGACATCTTTCTCTTATAGCCATTATAGAGTGACTTCTAATTGTGCATCATTGTTGTCTGTCCGCAATTTCATGTTTAATATTTATTGTCTATACTGTGTTTACTGTTTGCACTGTTCACTGTCTGCACTTGTTCGCACCATTAAGTAGCCCCTACAATTTTGTTGTGTAGCATCTATCCATCCATCCATCCATCCATCCATTTAACTTTTCAGCTGTGAAACTGTGAAACAGTAGCTGTTCTGTGGGATCAGACCAGACAGGATAGCTTTCGCTCCCCATGCACACACTGCAAAAACTCCTGATCTAACTAAGACTTGCGATCTTATTTCTTGCCTAAAAGTCTTTTTGATCTTGTTTTGAGAATAATATACTATAAAAGATTGTATATAAAGATTGTTTTAAGATATTTTTCCTATTTAAAGAAATCTTTAGACTTGAAACAAGTGAAATTATCTGTCAGTGCAGTAGGTTTTCTTGAAATATGGAAAAAATACCTTAAACAACCTTAATAACCTTACAAAGTAGTATATTATTCTCAAAACAAGATCAAGAAGACTTTTGGGCTAGAAATAAGATTGCAAGTCTTAGGTAGATCAGGAGTTTTTGTAGTGCATCAGTGAGCTATAGGTGCCCATGTCACTTCCTTTGAACACTTTTGTTAGGTATAAAACACTGCATACAGGGAACACTCCACAGGACCTGTTTTACCATGTCGAAGTCGCGCTTGCCCATTTTGCCTGCTTCCAGCACATCCATTTCAGGAACTGATGCTTTGCTTGCTGCCTAATGTATCCCACTACTTGACAGGTGCTACTGTAACGAGATAATCAATGTTATTCGCTCCACCTGTCAGTAGTTTTTCTGTTGTAGCTTATCGCTGTATAATGTGACTGACATATAATGCAAGGAAAGTCTGTCAGTGGCTGTGCCGTGTAATTTTGTGCTTTACTTCAATCAAAGTGATCTTTTGCATATTTATGAGGCAAATAATACCTGCATCTCACCCTTTGGAGGCTTGTGTATGATGCTTAAGAAAAAGAAACTTAATTTTGTAGAAGCTTTTGTTTTATTTTGGTCAGAGGCGAAGCTATAGGGCAGGAAAACCAAGCTTTTGCTTGGGGCTCCTGGCGAAAGAGGGCCCCTCCAGGCAGTAGATATCAGGTAGTACATTGTGGTCTAAAGGTTTTAATAGATTAGGCTTTGCTGAAGTTGAGGTGGAACCTATACTTTTAATGGCCTGAATGAGAACATGATAATGTCACATTGCCGTTCCTGTACATAATTAATGTCCAACATTATGAAAACCTACCCCTTCCCCATCATGCCTGTCAGGTGGAGTTGTGGAAGCACTGGTATGAAGAAGAATATTAGTTAGGTGATATCTGAATATCAGGTCATTGCACATGTAGTGACTAAGTCGGGTCTGGGTTGTGTTACTTCCTACTTCGTTTTGGTGCAGTCTTGTCTCAGACTTAGTTCGGTGTTTGGTTTCTTTTTGCAAGAGAGTGCAGCAGTGTAAAATGAAGAGCTTTTTAAATGCAGCAGCTACCACAGTCCATTCGGCATGGCTGGCTCTTTATCCCACCATTCGTGGCATGCTGGTCCACATGCGCCAGTCTCTGTATTCTATGCTGCTTGTCCTGCAGAGGTTGGTGGTGCACTCGCAGCGGCCACTCTGGGATCCAAGATTTGGTTGAAAAACATGTATTTGTAGTCACACAAAATTTTGGGATGGACAAAAATGCATCAGGACAACTGATGCGCATCTATCACCACCAAACCCTTCTACATCTAAGACATCAACAAGACACTAATGTAGAATATTGACTGCTTTTTACAGGCACTAGGCTCTAACCTTATGCTGCTGGCAGGTGAAGGGAGATCGGAAAGTGTAAAGTGACCATTCCGTCGTACATGAACACCACAACACAAAATTCTTCCTCTGTATTTAACCCATTTACTAAGTGAAGCAGTAGGCGGCCAGTGTGTGGGCACAGTACCTTGCACAAGGGAACGTCAGTGGTGCCACTAGCAGTCTTGGGATATGAATACACGACTTTCTGATCACAGGGCGAACACCCTAACCACTAGACCACCAGCTGATGCCAGCTATACTGTCCACCCTAATTGCTCATGTTTGTTCTCTGGATAATAAATGAGACACTCCAGCAAACAACCCAGTGTGAGTTCAGAGACTGTATATCGTGTCAGTATTTGATGTGGACTGAAGCACTGCTCTGTCGGGCAGAACATGAGGAGGAGACTTGTGTGTTTACATCACCACTAAATGGTATGAGAGTGCTGCTGTTGGTCTCTAGTTACTGCTTACCGCTGCTGGAGTTTATAGCTGTTAGATGTAGACCGTTTTATATATTGCGGGAAATCACAGACATGCTCCTGGTCATAGTCTACATTCCATGACAACGGGATGCGAACAACACACTTTGCCACGTGTCAATACATCTTCATCAGATATCATCTAGTATCAACATTTGGGTGTCTAATATAAAATCTACATGCAGGATATTGAGAAAATCCAGTCAATGGGACGGCATTGAAGAATCATGTATGGTTTTCTTAATAATCTTTCAAGGGGAACATCTTAAAAGCACTATTTTTGTTAATGAGATGTGTGAGAGTGAGGAAACTTCAAGTTAAAAGAACCTTCGCAATTAAGTTTTAAGCTAAGCACATGATGGTAACAGGATGTCAAGCTGGTTATTAATTGTTCATTCAGTTATTACTGGGGCATATCATATATATAATGAATATAAAATGGATTGCAAATTGTTTTCAGTTAGCTTGGTATAAACAAATGATTTAAATATGAGGAATGGTTTAGAGGGGAATGTAGTAGGAGTAGCTATCATTTAGCCGTGGTGCCACTGTGATTTTGGGTTCAGTTCTTGGCTGAGGGTCTTTTTTCTTTGCAGTTTGCACGGTCTTCCTTTGTCTGTGCGGGTTTCCGCTGGGAGCTCCGGTTTCCTCCCACAGTCCAAAGACGAGCCTGTTAGGTGAATTGGAGATGTTAAATTACCCCTTGATGGGAAATGTGCAGGAGTGTGTTTGGCTGTAAGTGTCCTGGGAGGGACTGGTGACCTGTTCAATTTTTCCTTTCACCCTCTAATTGCTGGGACAGGCTTCAGTGTCCCCTGCCATCCTGGTTAGTATAAGCTGCTCAGACAATGGATGAATGAATATTAATGGAAAGGTGGCTTGCCTAAGGTGCGGTGGCGAAGTGGCTGATGTTTGGTGTGGTGGGACAAGGCTGGATTTTTGCTTAGTACCCCTAAAAGTTGCCACTGCGTCTGTTTTTATGGAAGTTTCTAGTATTTCATCCACCCGAGCTGGCAATATTACATTGTGGTATCTTGAGAGTTAATGTGTTTGGTTGTGCGAGCATAATATGAAAGCATTACACTCCTCAGATAAGACTGTGGGTTGGTACGCCAAAGCAATTTCCCCTCCTTTAAATCATTTAGAGGAGATTTAGCTCAAGCTTTAAAGTGGGAATCACATTAATGTAAGCAGCAGAATCAGATGCACCACAGGAATGCTATTCCACGCTCACACCTGAGCTTATCCATAATGACTGGTGGTGTGGTGCTGAGCTCAGAGCGGCGGGGCTGATCTGGGATCGGGTTTGGCTCAGCGCCAGCACAGTTTAACTGCTGTACTCTGAAGAACTGGGCTGATCCACAAACAGTATCCACCCTGAGATTAACTCTGAATGGAGACCTCCAGGGGTCGGATTGTGCTTCTCAAACTTAGAGTGCTGGTCTACGACCACCGTTTTGTCTTTGATCTGATGAGAGGGATTATGTGGAGTCACTTACTCACTCGATGCTTAATGCACCTGGGCTCAGACCACCGATCCAGCAAAATGAAGTGACTTTAGAACAACTCATCATTGCCCTCCAGTGTGCTTCTCACATCAGATGGAACAGTGCCGGCTGTGAATTGAAACCTTGCAGTTAGACACCGTCCTTCAGCTGGACATGTTTAATAGGCCTCGGTCTGAGAGTGTGCTTTAGCTGAGTGGCCATTTCTCTTTGTTCTGAAGGGCTTTAGACTACTGAAGTCAATGGCTTGCTTTGAGACCCTTAAAAACCTGTTTAAAGTAGAACTTTAGCAAAAAAAAAAGTCATCCGTCCATTAAGAAAAGTTAGTTTCTGCAGTTTTTCACTACTTTAAGTACGTGTTGCTGTAGATTTGTGCATTTAAACACTAATTAAACATGCTTGGATATACATTATATGGACAAAAGTTTTTGGACACACCTGTTTTTCAGGGCTAGACTCCTTATTTCAGGAGACCAAGACATTTAAGACAACACCAGACTTCCAGCTTTGTGGACCCAGTTTGGGGAAGAATTCCAGCATGACTGTGTCCCAGTGAACAAAGTGAGCTCCATAAAGACATGCTGGAGGAGTTCAGTGTGGAAGAACTTGTCTGGTCCTGGCCTCAACCCCATCCAGCACCTTTGGGATGAACTGGAACGGAGACTGTGATCCAGACCTTCTCATCCAACATCAGTGTCTGTCCTCATAAATGCTCTACAGAATGAATGGATACAAATTCCCACAGAAACTCCAGAATCTTGTGGAAAACCTTCCAAGAAGAGTGGAAGTCTCTCAATATAATTAAAGTCCCTGTTGGTGTAATGGTCAGGCATCCCAATGCTTCTGTATATCACAGTGTAGATCCACTCTTGCTCTGCTTTCGTGATATTCACAGCTGTGTGTCTTTGAATTTGCTACAGGGTCATTTGGGGATGACATTATGTTCTAGCCTGTTAAATTCTAGCCTGTTCTATTTTAGTCTGTGGTTTGATTGAGTGTGTGGATTTATGTTTATTCCTGGTACTAATTACGAGAATACAAAGAATAACGGGAGCAAATTGTTTTATGGCTTTTAAGAATGACCTCTAGTCTTTGAGGAATATTAGTGATTTTGTTGTAAATCTGGATTCTTCTTCTTCTTCTTATATCAATTTCTTGTTGTTAAATAAAAATAGTACACATCCTCCACGGAGATCAGATTTCCATGCGAACAGTAATAGTAACTGTGGATTAAAATGTTCTCTCTATGTACCATTTTTACTTAACAGAAGAAGAATTAACTGATTATTTATTATTTATTCCAACGTACAAAATCAATATATTATGTCGTTTTGTCAGGGTCACGCAAACTTTTGCCTACGACTGTGTACACGGACGCTGGATTGACGCAGTGATTAAGATTTAAAGGATCTGATTCGTTGAGAGGATATCCATCATGCATTTTATCCATCATGCGCTTATATTCAGCCTTTAAATCAAATATTCAATACAGCTTCAGCCCAGCGCTTCTAGTAGTCCTAAATAATGTAATGCAGAATAAATACAATTATCAATATTTAATGAATATATTTTTTTCACCCTGTGATTATAGGAGACAACTGTCAGGAGCCTTTTCATTTATTAAAGATGCTTGTGTTTCCGTCTGGCCCAAAAGAACTTTGGGAGATTAGTGAGCTTTTAAAAAGACTTCCATCTTGAAATCAAAAGCTGAAGCGCACTGATGCAATGTTTCATTAAAGCAGAATATTTACTTTTTTGCACATGTGTTTAATTTATTGCCCCTGTGTCCATATTGAAAGTCTTGAGCGTTTTCAGAGCGGGTTCTGGCTTTGGCGGTCCTGTAATGGGGTCAGTCCTGATGTGGCTGGACTTTAAATTGTAAAACATGCACGCTTGAGAGAGGCAGCGTGTCAATGAATCAATGCTTGCCTCACTACCCTCGACCCTTCTGAAGATAAACACCTCAGCTAACGACGTGTTACTCAAGATTTAGCCTGTCAAGTGCCTGAGTGCTTCTGTGGAAATGGCAGTGAAGTGATGGCATTCTGTAATTTCCTTTACATTTAGAACATTCTATAAATTCACTTCAGCTTTCGTTTCTTTAGTGCAGGGGGTCCTCGAGTTACGCCACAGATCCATTCCTTCGACAGTGATGTGACCCGAATTTTCTCACCTACTCATCCTAGCACAGCTGTAAAATCACAAAAACACAACTAAGCCACAGAAAAGGAAAAGGAAAAGTGTCTCACGCCGCTTTACTGCGTATTCTTCCACCACCGCAACCAATCTAGTACACCCACATAGTCCATAAGTACGAGGCTAACGGTGTAAGCTAAGAGGCGGTTAGCATCGTGACTCAAAACGTCGTATGTCAAGACTCCTGTAACCCGAGGACCCCCTGTATTTCTTTTCTTCTGGAGTATTGCAAAAGTAGAGCCGGACCACTGTGGAGCGTTTTGACCCTTCGCTTGGCCGTTTCGGTGAGTTGTGGTGGGCTATGGGTTGGCAGGCTAGCGCCGAAGAGGTGAATCGATTTGCGCAGAGGATGGAGCGAGGGATGAGGTTCATGCCGTTTCATTACTGAAGATCCACTGATGTCTGCTGTAGGGGCCAACACCCCTACTGCCTCGCAAAATATTTCTCTTGTCTCGTTGATTTGTTAGTGATTCGCTGCCGGGGCCTCCTGCCGCGGGCCAGATAGTTGACACAGTGCTTGTTATTTACCTACTCACCTCCCATGCCATTCTCAGCATGTTCAAACAAGCACGATACACACCCACCGTACGCTCCGAAGACTGTGCAGGCACTTGTGGTGATGGCCTAAAATAATCGGTGTAGTAGCAGCCACTAAACCACTGCTTATCCTGGAATCAGATTATCCACTGATTATTTCTGTATGATTTTAGGCAACATGTTGTTTTTCCACTTTTTTTCCAAGAAAAGGTTGTTTGAAAGATGCTATAGATCCAGTTTTAGTTCTGGTAGGACCTGTTTAAGAGATTTGTCTGTGGTTTAAAGAAAAATAACATTCAAATTAATTAAATAAAATGTAATTTTAATGTCATTCAATATAAAGGGGGGCTGTGGTGGTAGTGTCCTGGTGGGTAGGATGCTGGCCTCTGGACCAAGAAGTCATGGGTTCGAATCCTACCTTCAGCACCACCACTGGGTTCCTGAGCAAGACCCTGAACCCCTAGTTGCTCCAGGGAGACTGTGCCCTTTAGTAAGAGAATGGAAGTCGCTTTGGATAAAAGTGTCTGATAAAGGCTATAATAGACCCCAGTGGTCTGGAGTTATACCATTCACTTCTGACAAAAGTAATGGGACACCTGGGTGAGGTGAATGATATAACCCTGGATCGCCAGGGTCTATTATGGCGAACGAGGGGTCGCTGGAAAGGTCTCATCGAACCTTATCTAACTGTGAAGATTCACAGAGATTTATGGTTGTCCCGCCTAGAAAAACCAGGTGAGGTGTCCCAGTACATTCTGCTAAAAAATACAGAGGATATCTAGGGTTTCTGCGATAGTGCGGGGTTTCCACGACCAATTCTGTGTTCGGTTCTCAGAAAAGAGACTGAAGTGACGACTGGTAAAATAATAGGTTACACACATATAAATTCCCTTTGTCATTCATTAACATGGGTAAAAGCCAAGAGCTGACATCTCAAAGGAGACAGCATGTTGTGAACCTGTACAGATTAGGTAATAAAAAGTCAAATAAAAAGGTTTTAACTATATGAATCAGTCGAGAATTCACCAGGAAGAGGACCCATGAGCATATTAGAAGTGTAAAGTGTAAAAATATTGCCCCAGGTACAGGCGGATAGTAAGAGAAACTACACAAATCCTTAGATTAGTATTTGGAAAATGTCAAAATCCACTGTCAGGCAAGATCTGCAAGACAAAAAGCTTCTTGAAAAAGGTCTACGAAAGAAGGCTTCTGTTAGAGCAAGCCACAAAATCAGCAATGGAATCATTTATTGTGGTCAAATGAGACACAGATTGAACTTTTTTAATCACAAACATTACCAACTGAGTTCATACAAACACACCTGTCAAATATGGAGGTCGATCACTGATGTTTTTGGGCTGTTTGCTGCAAGCAGCCCAGGAGCTGTCATAGAGCTTCCAGAAGGCTGAAACGTGGTCATACCTTATATGGACAGAAGTATTGGGATGCCTGTTATACCAGCAGATCCTTAAATGGCATTGCATTCAAATACGTAGACTTTAATATGGAGCTGGTCCCCACTTTGCAGCTATGTTGGACAAGAAGACCTGGCTCACAATCTCTGTTCCAGTTCATCCCAAAGGTGTTGTATGTGGTTGAGTTTCAGTCAAGTTCTTCCACACTGGACTCCTCCAGCCATGTCTTTATGGAGCTCGCTTTCTGCACTGGGACACAGTCATGCTGGAATCACTGGAAGAAAGTGGTCTAGCCAAATGAACAGGTGTCCCTATACTTTTGACCTCATAGTGTAGGTCCTTTTAGCAAGATAGTGACTCCAAACGCACATCAAAAACCCACACAGAAAAGAAAAAAAGGCCGAAATACAAAGTCAAAGTGGTGCAGGGACCCTCTCAGTATCCAGATTTAAACGTGGTGTGTGTTGAAGAGGGTGCTTCCAAGCGAAGACCCAAGAATATCAAGGAACTGAAAACATTCTGCACGTGTGAGTGGTTCAAGGTCTGTTCTCCAGCTGTGTTAAGTACTACAGAAAGTATCTCAGTGCTCTTATTCTCATCAGGGGAGAATATTAGTCATCTTATATCGGCAATGGAGGTGCAAATATTTTGAAACCGATAAATAAAAAACAGTATAAAAATATGCAGCTGGCCCATTTGTTTAAGCCTGGAAGTTTATGGGCGATTTATTGAATTGCATTTAGATCAGGTTCCTATAATTCTGGAGTTGACTGTAAGTTTTTGATGTGTGTTTGGAATCACTATCTTGCTGGGACCTACACTAGAAGGCCAAAAGTATTGGGACACCTGTTTATTTGACTAGTTATTGTCGCTGCACTGCTTTGTCTTTCATGTCTTTTGTGTCTTTTATGTTCTATCTGTGGGTATTCAAGTAAGAATTGCATTGTGCTCTGTACACTGTGCTCTGTACATATGACAATAAACTTCAACTTCAACTTCACGTTGTGTTTTTCTAGCCCGGCTGGGCTATTCATATGATGTAAATTCCAACTGTTGTCCTTATTTACATATCCTGCTTCATTCTTTACGCTAGTCCTTCACTCTCTGCAAAGTTACATCGACATGTTTCAGCTCAGTGAGTCCGCGCTGCCGCAGCTGCTTGGTGGACGAGAGCTAGAAATGACAAGATGAAGGAATGAAGATTAATCAGGCTTCATGACAGCCCGCATGCAGCGGAGAGCACCCCCGCCCCACACACACACACACACAGTACTGAGAGACGTTTCTGACACACAATCAGTGTTCGCTTTCTCTCCTCTCCTGGAGTTTTATAGACTGCTGGAGTCAAATAGTTGATAAGGAATCACCAAAATCTGTTTAAAGGAATGCTTCTTTGAAAAATGTACGCTATTTACTCCCTTACCCCAAATGTCGAGACTGGTTTGATGTCCAGGATTTAGCTATGAAAAAACAGCAAAGACAGGCTTTAAAAGACACACTGCTGCTGTTTAGAGTTCAAGCTCAGGCTTATTCAAAAACACGTTATTATACACAAACAGTCATTCGAGGTGCTTTACAGAAATAGAATCTAAAATAAAAAAGGCCGTAGGTAGCACTGTTGCCTCACACCTCCAGGGTTGGGGGCCTGAATCTGGATCCTGTGTGTGTGTGTGTGTGTGTGTGTGTGTGTGTTTGTGTGTGTGTGTTTTCCTCATGGTGGCATGGGTTTCCTCCGGGGTCTCCAGGGTCTCTGTGCAAACATACTGCTGTAAATTGTGATGACATTATATGATATTTAAAATGTGTTACAGACAGTCAACAGCTACTTTTATGTTTCAAACCAAAGCTTTATGATTCAAACCAACCTTTTGTTGTGTGAACATGTCATGATGAAATAATTTTTATATACTCTATTATAAGGTCTCAACTGTTTTCATTTTGAAGGAAGGAGGTTGCATTCGTGATGATGGATGTAGTTCCTTAAGATGCTCCTAATGCTGATACAGGCTGGATTTCAATATTTTGTTGCTTGACACAGTGCTTGGTGTGAGAGTTAAACATATTTATGTATGTGTTTAAGGAATATTGACTGGATATTGATCAGGTGTATTGATAGCAGGGTGGCGTATAGTGGTTTGTCTGCATCGTGGCTGCAGCAACACCGGTTAGAATCCGGGTCACGGCAGTAGTTTTTTGGGTCAGCTGGTGGCCTGATGATTAGGGAGTTGCCCCTGTGATCGGGTTGTGGGTTTGAATCCCAGGACTACCAGTGGAACCATTGAGGTTCCCTAAAGCAAGGTACCGTCCCCACACACTTCTCCCCCGGGTGCTGTGGTCCTGGCTGCCTGCTGCTTCACTTGGTGAATGGGTTTGAATACAGAGAAAGAATTTTACACTGTACACTCTGTTCTGTGGTGTGTTCACATGTGACCATTATTGGGTGTGTAAGGTCATTTGATTCATTCTGTTACTGCAGCCCTTAATGACTGGTCATGTAGTCTTACAGCACACCTTTTCCCTGCATCTACACCACTGGTCAAAAGTTTTAGAACATTTGCTGTTATTTTTTGGTATCGAAAGAGTCTCAATGTTCATTCTGCAGAAAGTTCTTCCAGCTCTGCTGCAGAAGTTCCCATAAGTGTGCGGCTCTTATAGGCTGCTCTGC
>JBBPDB010000036.1:7663175-7680729 GCA_037974465.1 Brachypetersius altus | reverse complement strand
TTTATACTTTTCCTCATTAAATAAGATGTGATTCAGCTGATCACTAATCAGTCCCTCATAAAGCAGAATGAGGTGTTGGTGGACACTGGGATGGAATTGATTGTCTCTCATACGGTGTGTCCAAAATCACACACTAGCGTCAGCCTCTGTAGGGCGCACTGCTGTGGATCAGTGCTGTCCTAAACGGAACACTAACGTTTTGCACGTTTAGTGAAAGTGACGGACAAATATCTGCTGGTTTTACTGCAGTGCACATCAGTAAAATAACTTTTTCATCCAACTCGAAAACACGTTGAAAGTCCCGCCCCCTCCGCTACGTGGTCAAACTGGCACCAGTTTAGTGCTCATAGTGTCCATCGTTCTACACGGCGTTTCCTGGCCGATTTCAGTGCAGCATTCGGGTTCTTTCAGTGCATTGAGTTTTAGCTCAGTTTTCAGTGTGAGCGCACTACGCCCTAAAGTTGCACACTAAAAGTGCGCAAGTTGCGATTTCGGACACACTCATAGAGATGCTGATTTGAAAATAAACTCTTATTTTTTTCCCAGAGCTGTATATGTCATGAAATCTCATCACATGCTCATGGTATGGTCATCGTTATGCAAATTGCCATACAGCCCATTCAGGTCCTGATGTGATTTCCATTCGTCCATTCATCCTAGTGGTGTGCATAGACGTGATGTAGACTCAACTCTTAAGTTCTTATTTGGCAGTTGATGGATAATCAGATGTCATTTGTCGTTCAAAACATGTTGCGGCTGTCAACATGGTAATGATCTTGTGGTGGATTTAGTGTGAAAGTGGAATCATCTCCCTGAACATCATCTGTCACTACAGCTGCTCATGCCCTCTTTTAAAGATGCTAGCTCTCGAACAGAACGTCCTTCAAGCTCATTCCCCGTCAAAGGGCAAGAGCCATTGGATTCAATTAGACATCATCACAAACACGGCAATAATTCTCCCTCCTCTTTTCAAGTGTAATGATGTGTCTTTATTTTCGATTAGTCCTGAAACCCTCTCCTCCTTAGGGGGATAGATCTGACGGCCTCTCAACTCGCTGCACATTTGTGTAATAAGCTTCAATTCACCTTTATTGGATTGAGAAGCAGCCCTTTCCCTCATTTTAAACAGCAGTAATGAGCCATTGGAAGGATTCGATGGTGTTATGAGAATGTAAATGGGAAAAGAGTCCTCAGCAATTTGCCCGTGCAACACATTAGTGGCAGCTAGTTCAGCAGAGAAGCAGCTCAAAGTCCATTTTTCACCACCGGAGTTCTTCGCGCGCCCTGCCTGCTTTTCCAATTCCTTCAGCCCCCCCCCTCACATTTCAGCATAATGGAACTGAGATTGGAGGCTGTATCTGGAGAAAAAAGAGAAAAAATCAGGAATGTGCAGCGTATTTCGCAGACTAAGGCGCGGTCGGATTGATCTCAGAAAGGAGCGGCTGAAGCGCGACCAAGGGGCCAAGACTCGGCCGCGATTGGCATCTGTGTTGATTTATTTGAGTCGACAGACAATTTGTTCAATTAATGTTCCTACAGTTATGTTTTATTAGTGTACCTCCGTCCCACACTTATAAAACATGCCCAGTAGCATCTTATTTTACATGATGAGCTGTTTTAAACTCATTATGTTGTTACATTTTCATTTGGGTGAAAAGTCGGCACTTTAAAGATCAGGGGTGAGGAACTCCAGTCCTGGAGGGTCGTGGTCCTGCAGGTTTTGGTGATTTCCCTGCTCAGTAACACCTGGTTCACCTCGCCAGGTAATTGTCAGGTTTAGTGAATGTGTTTGAGGAGGAGAACCATCAGACTGTGCTGGACACCGGCCCTCCAGGACCAGAGCTTGACACCCCTGGGTAAAATACAGAGAGAGCATTTCACACTGTTCACACTGTGGGCTGTGGTGTGATCATGTATAACAAATGTACACATTTACACTTTATTGCAATTTTTTAAAGCATTACTATATCACTAGCATACACTGTCGGTAAACCATTGGACATTATAACTAATGTACAATAACGTTGAATGCATGTAAGAATAACTTACATATATAAAGAAATAAACTATAACTAACACAAATAAAGCTGGGAGGCTCCGCCCTGTGTGCCACAGTATTCAGAGACAGACTGCATAAATGAATGGTCATATTCCCAACATGCTTTAGAACTAAAACCTCATTACTATATCAGACATGACCTGTATCTTACATTTTAGGAAAGGGGAAGATTATTAGAGTATTTCTGCTATAATTGTACAGAAGATTTTCTACAGTGATGGTGGCTTAGTGGGTAGGATACTTGCCTCTTGGCTAAGAAGTCGCTCTGGATAAAAGCATCTGATAAATAGTGTATATCAACTAGCAAAACTCACACTGATCAACTAATCAGACCCCCCCTTAATAAGCTATGGTTTCATATCACCTGACGTCCTTGTGGACCTTGTGATAGCAGGCAGCGGGTACAAGCACATCCCAGTGAAAAAATATCTTTAGTGACTGTGTGGGCGTCCTGTTGAAGAAGAGTGAATGACCCTTACTGTTGAGCTCCTCTGCCTGGTGGGAGATCAATATGACTAACGAGTTCGTATTGTCTTTTGGAGGATTTCAAATATTCCACCTCTTCATAATTCCCATCAGCATTTTAATGCGGTTCGCAGCAGTTTGCTGACGACTTGTCACAGCCTCAGCAGCTGCCCGGACGAGACAGATGTGGAAGACGGGACAGTCGTCGGCCCACGGTGATGACATTGCCCACCTGCAACGAGGTCAAAGCTGCTACGCTAACCACAAATCATTCCTGAGGCACAAATGCTGGTCTTTATGTTTCGCCGAGGAACAAGAAGTGGCAGTTGCTTCAGAAAATGCGCCGCAACATTTTCCCGGCATGTTTCACATGAGAACGCGCTGCCTGTTTGATTCCCCCCTTGGGCTTCTAGGCGAAGCAATTATATTAAAGACAACAAGCAAAGCCATTTTGCCACATAAGATATTAATATTGTATAAACCTAAATGCTGATGTCTGGCTAGTCATTTTTTTTTCCCACAGGGCTTTCTGGAAGAGTGCTTAAAAGACAATGTGGTGTTTGGAAAGAATCACAGCGTCCTCTGATGTTGGACACTTGTTGTCTTCTAAAGAATCAATTAGCGCTTACCCTCATACACAAAGCCGAGGCAATTAAATGAAAATCGCTCAAACGTTCTGAAGCGGAAGAGACTTTATACGAGAGTTGAATGCCGGCAGTGCTCCTGACTATGCGGACCCCATGCTAAGATCAATTACACACTTTTTTAGGACATTGAAAACTTTCTGCATGTCCAAAATCTAATAGAGAGATTTATGACAGCACTATAAAATATGTATAGAGATCCCTGACATGAATGACACCACATCGTTTTGTGCTGACAGGTTCAAGAATTGCTTTGCTGCGTCTAGTAATTCCATGATTGACACATTTTGGAACTGTGGATCCTCCAGAGAGACAGAAATTGATAGGAGTCTGACGAGAGATACGTAAGGGAGTTGATTGTTGTCGCGCTGTATGTTTGAGATATCAGATAAAACACATGATCTCAGCAGAAGTGTCGATCCACTCATTAGCTGTTTTTAGTTTTGTCTTCATTTTGTCAAAGTGATCACCACGTCCTTGCCAAAATATACTGGCATCCATTTTTTTTTGTTTTAATATCTGACAGCTGCTTACAGCACTTGCTAGTTCACACACAAGCACACACACACACAAGTAATTTACAATAACAAAGTTGCAAAGTATACCCAGGTAGTCATAGTGATTTAAGACTGTGTATACTATATTTAGCCTTTCTAAGATACATGTTAGAGAAGATAATGTTCCTAAATGATTCTGAACATAATGTTTCGCTCTGAAATGTAAATGTTCATCTGAAAAGTCAACATGATAGCTCCAGTGATGGAGTTGATATATGGTAAGCGCTTAAATGGTAGTTCCAAGTCAGATAAGAACTACATTTGGCAATAGAGAATTTACACATAGACGTAAGAGCTGGTCATCTAAGACCACCGAAAGGCAAACGACGGAGCAGTAATATACAAATGCATCAAGTCAAGTCATGTAGGTGCCTATTGTTATTTCAGCCATATACATGATTGGTAGTGCCATGGTGCAACACAGAGCACCACAAGACAAGCATTTGCAGAACAGGAGAGAGAGTGCAAAAAACACTAGAGCAACAGTACAGTACAGTCATTTACAGGACAAGACAACATTCAGTGCAGCTGACAGCTCTGGTGTGTACAGTTCAGTGTTATGGCATGCTGTACTCTAGCACAGTTTTTTACAAAAATGCAAAGACACTGCAAGGACTGAGAAAGACAACAATAAATAATTGTGCAAAGAACAGCAAGTGGCAGCAACAGGGTTAGAAAACGGTTTGCTGTATATACAAATACAAAGTATATAAAGTGCTAAATAAACAAATATAGGGTATCTAAATTGCTATATAAATAAATACAGGGGTTTACAGTGGCAGTTAGGGAGCAAGTTTTCTTTGTCCGTGGCAGAAAGGAAGCTGTTTAGCTGTTTAGAGTTTGTGTTCGTGTGTGTGTGTGTGTGTGTGTGTGTGTGTATGTGTGTGTGTGTGTGTGTGCAGTTCTGATTTAAGGATATGGTGACCTAGGGGAAGAAACTGCCTACCATCCTGGTAGTAAAGCCCCAGATGCTGTAAAATCTTCTTCCAGGTAGAAGGAAGAATAAAAGTGTGTGTATGGGGTGGTGGGTGATGTCATCCACAATGTGGGTGCAATGTGTGGCATTAATGTCTTCAACAGAAAGTAGATTATCTCTTCCTACCTACTATCTGCCTACTAACTCCTGTAGGGTCTTGTGATCTGATGTAGCACAATTTCTGTATCGTGCCAGGATGCAGCTACAGAGGATGCTACCTCTAGATTGTTTGGGGTGGTTCTACAAATGAAATATACATTTTATATATGAAATATAAATAAGTATATGAAATTATATTTGTTAAATTGGTAAAGTTATCGAAAAAGTCCATGACACAAAAACACAATTGACTAATTTAATGTTTGGGATAATTACATAGTTTCAGTGCTAATGTTTTTTTTTTTTTTACATTTTGATTTCAGTAATAGGTTGATTTTTTAGACATTTATCTTTTTAGTAATTACGGTATGATGTTTTGTGCAGCACGACTAAAATATTTCAAGGTGTGTTTCGTGGATTTCTGACACACCATTTGTGTTTAGCTCTTTTTTATTTATCTGGATGCCTTTCTCAGTGTGTTTCTTGTTTTTTGCAAGCAAGTGTTCTACACAGAACTGTGAGGGGGTCTTGTTTTCCAGCTCCTTGATGCAGCTCTTTTAGAAGCTGGTGGAGGTTGAGACAATGCCTTTGATGCAGGGGAGAGAAATGACTACAATGCGGGGAAAGGGAACAAATGAGACGGAATTGAAGATACTCTTTATCTTCAGCATCTATGATGTTTTCTACTTAGCCATGGAGGACTTTCCTACCTGCTAAGACGGGTGCATCCCACATAGACACACACACACACACAACTTTGCAGCTATTTAGAGAGAGAGAGAGAGCAGGACAGTTTGAAAAATGAGGGCTTAATTGGTCCCATCAGACGTTTCCCCCGCCATTTAGATTTGATTGATAGCGCAGTGTTGTCCCTTCCTGCAGCAGGATTCTGTCTAGGATGAGAAAACACAAGTTGTAATGGAGAAACAGTTATGGATATTATATTAGCTCTATTACTGGAGCCATGTTGTCAGACACTGACAGAATGCCTTTTCTGACCTCAGTCCCTAGAATTTCCTCGTGAAAAGTGAGTACACTACAACCTTTTTTTCATTTTGTAAGTTTAACCCTGTCTGCCTAAACATATTATGGGCAATACATTCATAGATGCCAAGTTAAAGTCTGCCCCAACATTTGTTCAGGCTAGTCATTGTAAAATATGTGATTTATTGTACAAGGTTTTAGGTGTACAGTAACCCCTCAGTTTTCAGTCTAATGCAGAATTTTTTCTGAAAGCCTGAGAACTGTATTACCACCACCAGTACAGTGGTGGCGGTAATACACTGAAAAGTTGACAACCGGCATAAAAAGAAGACGAAGAAGCTGCTGCAGCACATAGCATGACTGTTCCGTGTCTTGTCCTCGTATTTTAGTGTTTAAAACTTTTCCCCCTAAATTTTCAACAGTTATCTCAGTTTATTTAGTATTTGTAAGCTGTGCCCTGTCTAAACATGTGGGTAGAAATAGTTATTTCAACATTTCTTTTCTGTACTTAACACACTGCTAAGTCTTAACATGCTGCTAATACTAAAGTTTTCTTTAAGCAATACAGTTTTCTGATTCTGATTATTTATAGACCATTATATTTTAAAATGAGTTTAAAATGAAATTAATGTGTTCTTAGAGCATATTTGGGTACATCTTTTGGGTTTACACAATAAAAATAGGCATTTTAGGCTTTTTTTTTTTTTATATGTTGGTGCTCTTGGAATGTAACCCCCACAAAAAGCAGGACATTACTGTATAGCGTAACTCTGTTATGGACACTCCATACAACCAATCCTAAAATACTACTCTGATCTTGAACATTTGTAACTCCAATGGAAACTGCACCTCCCTCCCATTCTGTATGGGATGACCTAGGGCGAATCTGGGGCACTTTGAAAGGATCCTCTTCGCAATTTGAAAAGATCTACAAAGGGCATTTGAGCACCAGAACTGGACCATGGAGAATTGGAAGAAGGTGGCCTGGTCTTGAGTTAAAGGTTCAAGGTATTCCCCAGATATCAGTCCGGTCGAGCGTCTGTGGGCTACTCTGGACAGACTAGTCCGATCTATTGAGGTCATACCCTGCAACTTAAAGGATGTGCCTCTAATGTTTTGGTGTCAGAGACCACAGCGCACCTTCAGAGGTTTTGTGGGGTCCATGCCTTGATAGGTCTGAACTGGCATCTACATAAAAGTAGACAGTGGGTGTTTATATATCTATATGTGTTTAGGTAGGTAAGATACTGTGTCTTCTGGCACTGTGTAATATAGGCCTAATGGTGCTCATACAGAACAGTAGCCAGTTTCTTTTCAGATTTCAGAACATGCAGACTGTAAGATGGCCTTTTTTTACTCAAAGTGTACACTATATAGACTAAATGAACAGTCTGTCACATTTCCAGTACTTTCTGTTCGCTAAAATGACAATGTAAATAACCTTATTTGCTGTTTTATGGGCCAAACTGACCATTTAAATTTTTACTTTTACATCAGTTAATGTAAAGTTGAAAAAAGGGGGCAACAAACTATTTATCATCATCAGGTGTAGCAGCATCATTTATCTGCAGCATGAGTGTACTTGTGTGTACCTGCCTCGTGTGATTGATAGCATAAAATTGCACGATAAATTGCAAAAAAATGATCATGTTTGGAGCAACAAAAGTCTCAGCTGATTCAGAGGTCCCTAGTGTGAGTATATTCCTTCTCATGTTGAGGGGTCACCTTTCTACAGCAGAGGAGTAGATTATTAAAGGCAAAAAAATCCTGTGAAGTCTTGTGTACCTGCTATTGTTATTGAAGGTATTCCGCATTCAGAATCCCTCGCGGGATTTTCAGTAAACAAAATTTACCAGAAAATATTTACTTTTTCAACAAACATAGATAACAGACTCTTCCCATTTCGGGCCAGCTTGATATCGAGCCAACCAAATAATATCTTTCCTGGTTGCCAGATGCCTGGTTGGCTCTGAGTGAAAAGGAGAAGATAGAAGACAGGCAAGCTGTCATCATTCTGCTTGCAGTTGGAGTTATGTAAACAGAATGGGCTTCCCATTGGAGGGGCGCCCTACACCGCTATCAAATCATGTCAATCATGCGGAATGTGGGGCTGAATCATTGAGGCGCTGGGCTTGGTGGTCCGCGGAGGCTGCGTGTAGACTAGCCTTGTGGAGTTCCGCTTTTGACGATGGCGTCAATCCTGTGACGGTTTGTAGCCGTGATCTGTTTCCATTATTTCAAATGCCTCTAAGAAGTAAAACTACCTTCACTGCCCTTCAAAGCCAAAGCAGTAACTACGCCAAAGCTGAAACGGCTTTAAAGTTTTAGTATTAGTATGGATTTTGTAGTTACTGCAGTTTTGACGCCATCATTTCTCTAAAACGGGGCAACTTTGAACCAGGATATTTTCTCACAAGACAAAGGAGGTGTCCTAACTTTATTTGTAGTATAAAGTCAATTTTGACCAAGTATGTAGTTACTGCACTTTGACTTTGTAGGGCAGTACAGTTTGGAATTAAAAGACTCGTCTGTAGCCGTGTATTTGTTTAAGACTTCAACATTTGACTCGCCAGTGAGAGTTTTCTGCCCACCCAAGGTTCTCCACTATAAAACTAGCCAAACATACACATATCTAAAGTTGTAAGCCACTCTACACAGCTAACTAGGGGACATCTGGGTTCTTGGGCTGGCGCTTGAATTCTCTAGATGGCTATAGTTTGCAGAATTTGTTGGTCTTTGTATAACTGAGGGGGGGATAGCACTTAGAAGTCTAGACGCTATTGTAGTTTTGCTCCGCTCTTTAAATATAATCGTATATTTCTGTAATCTGTTATGCAGTTAATTGCACAGTTTTTGTCATTGTTTAAGCGAACTTCTGACTTTTTTCTGCTCGTTAAAAAGAAAAGACAAAGATGTCCACCAAAATGAGACAATAACAAATATCTCTTCTTCCAACTAACATGAATGTAGTGCAGATTAAGGATTGGGACTTTCTGCAAGGTTGTCCAGGAACGTTCTCCACTATAAAACTAGCCAAACATACACTTGTCTGAAGTTGTAGAGATTGTGGCCCATTAACTAGGGGAAGTCTGGCTTTTCGGGCCGGCGCTTGAATTCTCTGGATGGCTATAGATTGCAGTAGCTGCTCGAAGGCTTTTGCCACGTTTCATCACTCCTGCTGTTGAGTACACACTGGGCCGCGTCCCCACAGAGAACGCCTTTTAAGAACGCATCCCGCAGGACCCCCTCGCTGTGCATTACTGCGCATGTGGACTCAAACTGTCTTCTCTTTTGGCTCCGCTGCACCCCGTAGTCCCATAAGTGAATGCGGTTAACAGTAGATCTTGCAGACTAAAATGAGAAAACAAAAATTGTATGATTGATTAAAGTGGGGCAGTCTGGCTGGGTTAAGCTGGGGTTGAGTTTCCACAAATTTGACGTATGATGTAGCGTAATAGTTGCTGAGGAGGAACTGTTCTAGTTAAGGTAGTGCATCATTACGTCGGCCATTTTTTGGTAAGGGGGTGATAGGACTTGGAAGTCTAGTTACTACTGTGGTTTTGCTATGCTGTTTTGCTACATAATTATGTAGTTTGTTATGCAATCAATAGACAGAGTTGTCTTCGTTTGAAGGTGAACTTCTGATTTTTTCTGTTTGTTAACAAGACATGACAATGAAACGTCCACCAAAATGAGACCATGGACAATAAAAGTATCTCCTATTCCAACAAACATGAATGTAGTGTAGTTTAAAAAGTTTCGAATTTGGAATTTCATGAAAAATCTAACCATAAAAAATGGAAATCTTCCATACCACTTATTTCAACGAGAGATACTTGAGTAAGGATTAAAATAAAATCTCTTTGCCTTAGAGATAATGACTACTAAGGGGTTAAACAGCTGCACATGCTGAGCTGAGACCAAAAAATGAGATATTTTTTAGCATCTTAATGATTTTTCTAGTAGAAAGTTTACATGGAAAGTTTTTCTTGCAAACACATACTTCAATAGAAGAGAAAATACTGATCTTTTTATCCAAAGGCCTGAACCTGGATATGAAATAATGCAGAATCTTGAATATTTCTCCTTTGTTTAACTTGTATAACCTGCTTTGCTTTATTATTTCATGGTCAAACTTTAGTTTCAGGTTAAAATAATGAAAAAAGGATATTCAGTCTGGTCTCAGACTCTTCATTAAGACCATGTCTGAGAACCCCTTTTTCACTTTTTTGCCTCTGGATGTGTGTTGCAGTTCCAGCCAGGATTGTGAACATATCCACAGATGTAACGGTGAACGAGGGCAGCAATGTCAGTCTCATGTGTCTGGCCATCGGAAGACCGGAGCCCAACATTATATGGAAATTTCGCTCCGCCAGAGGTGAGTTATTTATGTCTTTTCTTTTTCTTCACGAGCCCGCAGCTCCCCAGGCGTCCTCTCTATTATTTCTGTGTTTGCTCTAATTGTTTTAAATGTCAAAAATCACAGCAAAACTTACAAGCCGACTTTGCTAATAAGTGATGTTGAACGTGTTCTTTGTGATGAATTATTGATGATGAGGCCCTGACTGTCTCCCATGGTTACTGAGGCGTGACCCAGTTCTGTTGAAGAAATGAAGCGAATGTCTTCATATCAGCCTGATGTATGCGGGCTTGTTTGAATGCGTTACGTGCTATTTGCCGTTTTCTCCAGTTTAAGATGAGCCAACACACCTAATGCACTTCGGCAGCAATGCCACGCTGTCTTCATTTCAGCGCTGTTAGAAGTTGATCAAATATTAACTGAGCAAGACGGTGACAAATAAGAACAGGCCTTAGAGTTTTGCACATTGTGATTTTATTTCTGAAATGGATGCTTCTGTGGGTAGCACTGTTTTCTCACACCTCCAAGGTTGGGGGTTTGAATCCAGGTCCTGGTCTTGTGTGTGTGTGTGGAGTTTGCATGTTCTCCTGGTGGGAGTGTGGGTTTCCTCCGGGGTCTCTAGTTTCTCCCACAGTCCAAAGACCTGTGGGTCAGATGAATTGGGGATTCAAAAGTGACTGTAGGTGTGAGTTAGTGCATTAACAGAAAAGCAGATTGGTCTATGTGTTGACTTGTGTTGGCACAAGTTTACACCCCCTAAGAGAAGTCGACTAGTCATGTGTTTTTTCCTCTCTCTCTGCCCTCACTTGTGTACACAATGCAATCTGATTGGCTTACGCTGACACGTGTTCCTTTATTTAACCAATTATTATATTCCCTTCATAAAAGTGACGGTATCGTTGGCGCGAGGGGAATCTAAACACGAGACCACAACAAGACGAGAGACACGGCAGCACAGTACAGCACAGTAACAGAACCGGCATTCTGCACCTGAAATGGCTCCGCTAGCTAACATGGCTAACGCTAGCACTGCAGGGAGTCGTCCTGCCGCGGCTTAAACTGTTTCCACTCTCAGTTGTACACTTAAATTTACCAGAGAATTCAAGGTATCAGACTTTGTTTAGTTTAGTTTAATTGTCATGTCGACTGTTAATGTTACAGAGAACTTTAATAAAAGTTGCTTAGTGTTGGACGCCTGTGTTCCTCCGTTGCGTGTGTGATGACGTCATCAAATGACTAGTCGACTCGATTTTGACTTTGCTGACAGATAAGTCGACTGGAGTCATTAATGCCCTAGTGTGAGTGTGTGAGTGAGTGGTGTGTGAGTCCCTGCCTCGCACCCATAGGCCCAGCCAGTACGGGTACACTTGATCCTAGGAAAGATTAAGCGATTACAGAAAATGAATGAATGCTTCTGCTTCTTTGCCCCTTAATAATTCCGTGTAGTGTCAAACACCATCATCTTAACAAGATATTTGATTAAATTCCAAATACTCATTCTCAATATCAGTCTTGAAAAGAATTCGATTTACATTTCATATGTATCTATATTTCAGTATTTATATGTTATGTATTACATTTTAACCACCATATTCCAGTTTTAATTGTTTTATACAGGCAGGCTTCCCTTTATATAAAGATGCTGAGAGAAATAGGACATTATGTTGTCAGTTAGTCGAGTCAGAACAGGTATCAGATTAGCCGGCCTGGAATTTGGTTTACTGTGTTTAGTGGGATATTTTTTTAATTCTACCAAATGAAAATCCAATTTCTTATTTGACTCATCTCACTTGTTCCACCTTTAATCGTGTTTCAGTGTTTTAGAGAAAAGGAGTGGGTGGTGAAATTGTGGCCTGTGTTCAGTCTTTAGTCTTGTTTCTCCTGGTTTTGGGTTAAAACAGTGAAAAATGACACTTTAACTTTAAATAAGTCCTTGAAATAAGGTGTAGAATTGTTTTGGGGTCTAAAATGTTAAATTATATGAATTCAGCATAATGAATGAATGAATGCTTGAATGTTCCAGTTCTTTGGGCCAGGCGTAAAATATCATTATCTGAGAGCAGAAACTGAAAAATGTGAATTTTAAAACTGCATGTTGTGGGGGTTTTTTGTTTGTTTTTTTGAGACAAATGTGTGCCTTCTAGCAAAAGCTGAGTGTCAGTAGACATCAGTGATGGAGAACAGCGTGTTGTTTTTAGCTGAAAGCTCTTGAACGTATTTCAGTTTTCATTTGAGACTATAGATAACAAAAAACCGACAACACACCTCAATATCATGCAGTGTCTGTCTATTTTTACTTCTGAGGCGTATGTCTTTGCTTTCTTGCCGTGGATGGTTCTGTGTGGCGTCAAACGGTGTAACAGACAAGTGTAATTATAAATATGATGCTTTGTTTTTTTTTAATCTTATTGAATATAAATCAGAATCTATCTTGGTACTTCATTCAACACATTGTTAATGTTACCTTACATCTCAGATGTTTGTCTTTACTAATTTGCCTCATGGGTTGTTTGAGGTAGTATCATAGCATTAGAATGACATGCTAATATGGTTAATTGACAACACATTCAGTACGTGTCAATAACACAGGTCAATAAAAAACCACAACACATTTTTCATGCTGATTTCAGATCTACTTTCAGTTTTTTTCAGTCACATTAACTTTTTGAATAATGAGTAATATTAGATCTGCAATAGACTTGCATGCGGTTTTTATTAAACCACAGGCACCAATCAAGAGCTGCTTCAATATTTTCAGTGTGAAATCAGACAGGCCACACTGTGGCATAGATATAATGATTAGTGTCAGTCAGCTCCCACTGTTTCTTCACAAACACTCAGCATATGATTATTATATGATCATTATACCAACTATCATGCAGTATAGAACTAGCTTCATCACAAAAACTGCGGGAAAAGCTAAACACAGATCTGAAATCAAAAACACAACAAAACCCACAGAAACTTATCTCTGATGATTCTGACCTGTTGACCTGTGTTATTTTTTTAATTAGTGAAATATGACTCTAGGCTTTGAAATGTCGCTAATTCTTGGTCTGATCTTACATTTAAGATACGTCTTTGCCCTTTTTGCTCCTTGGGGGGCCATTCAAATGCAAAGTCAAAGATCATTAAAATGACTGAGTGTGTATAACCCACCCAGTCCTGAGCACATGGAGTTCCTTAGGTGAATAATGAGTAGAGGGGAGAGTCTAATATAAAACAGCAAATCCTGACCCCTGCTGCCTGTGCCTCTCTGCTAAACCCAGCATTATCACTGCATATCATATTCATATCCATCTGCTTTATTAAACTCCCCGGCAACCTGTTATTATGAAAATCGGGGGCTGGACATGCGGCGGCAACACAAGCAGCCGGGCCTGAGCTTTCTGAATCGCTTCCCTGAAAAGCAATATACACATCCGCAGGCAGGTTGTCCTTTAATGCCAGCGGTCGTGTGGCGGCGGCCCGTTATCTGGGCTGACATTTCTCCTGGAGTCCTAATGAAAGAAATGAGATGTGAGGGATGTTCCTGCGCCTTGTGAAGACTTTCTCAGCAGCTGTAAGAACTGGAATGTTTCTCTGGAGTGACATTTATCAGCTTCTCCGTTTTTTTGCCTCCCTCTCTTTTATCCCTTCTGCTTAACATTTGTCTCTTCGAATCAGGACGAATCCTTGAAGATAAATCCGGTGGAATTTTTTTTTTTGCGCACCCGCGTGTCTGAAGTGAGATGTAGTTGTTAGGCGTAATGGAAGGACATTCAGGCAGGAGAGTGTGATGAGAAACAATAGCAGTCGCTGCCGTGGAAGTCATATGCACAAAGGGCTCCGTCTCGCTCAAGGTTCAGTGTCAAGTAAAGTCACATTTCCTGCTTTTGATGCGTCTAGACTTGCGGCTTTGGCGCTGGGCTGTTTGAGGCTATTGCAGAAATCCTTGTATTTATGAGGGCAAAGGAAATAGAAAGGTTTTTTTTTTTTTCCAAACTTTCTGATGAGTGCGTTTATGTGTTTTGTCTGCTTCACTCTGACATTTGGGCTCGAAGGTTGCAGTTACTGTTGTAAGAGGATCAAGCCCACTAATTTGGCTTTGGCAGTTTTTGAGTGACAGCCCAATGGCACTGTGGTCTGACATGGCAGCCTGGTGGCAGCTTTCTTGTTGGCTTGAACTCAGGCTGTTATTCTCCCAGAAAGCACTGCATGTCATTTGCTGAGGAGGAGCTGTCAATGAGAACAATACTACCTGCTAGCCCTCTCTCTGGAAGATGGTGAACTGTGAGAGTGTGTGTGTGTATCTAGACCTCTGTGTAGGTGCATGAGTTATGGCTGGTAGAAATGATATTTTAGTTCTTCGCTTTGAACTTATATTGCAGTATATCACGACTTCTGTTGTTGCACATTGTGATCATGTTGTAGTTTTATGATTTTGATTATATTACAAATATACACAACACCCTTAAAACCACTAACGCTGATGATCTCAGTATAGTGGAAGCTGCCGTGTGGTGGGTTTAGGCTGTGAACAGTCAGTTCCTGGAGCTTATTTGTAGGAAGCAGGAAAATCTACAGTAGAAAGTGAAAGGATCTGTGCGACTTTGGCAAGGGTCATACTGTAATGTCTAGACTGAGTCACAGCATCTCTTGTGGGGTGGTCCCAGTGTGCAGTGGTTAGTACCTACCAAAAGTGGTCCAAAGAAGGACAACCGATGAACTGGAGACAGGGTCATGGATGCCCCAGGCTCAGTAATGTGCATGGGGAGCTCAGTGATGCGTGTGTGCCCAAATGAAGACAGAAGAACTGTAGTACAGATTGCTAAAATAAAGGCAAAATGTGTCATTGCATCACAACTGCATAGCAGCAGCAGACTGGTCAGATTGCCCATGCTAACCCCATCTACAGTGGGCAAATGAGCTGGACTATGGTGCAATGGAAGAAGTGGCGTGGTTTTATGAATCAAATTTTCTTTTTACTTCTTTTACTTCATGTGGACATTGTTTGTTGCTTTCCTGGGTAAAGGATGGCCTCAGGATGCTCTATTAGAAGAAGACATACCAGTGTGATCCAAAGGGTTCTCACATTTATGAGGATGTTACTTTGATACGTACTCGCTCAACAAGTCCTTTTCTAAATGGCAACAATATTCCCTAACGGCAGTGGTCTCTTTCAGCTGATACACACTGGTAGAATTGAGACAAAGACAAAGATCGAGGTTGACTTGGCCTTTACATTCTCCAGATGTCAATCTGATGGGACGGGCTGGACAGTCTAGTGCGATCCGTGTAGACCCATGGATAGTTATATGATTATATGTGACCCGATCTGCCGGAAGTCGGAAGTCGGCAGTCTGTTTGTTTAGATATGGGCCGATTATGTTAAAAACATCAAAAATATCGATTTTTCTTTTTTGGTCTGAACTGAAAGAATAGGTCTTCAAAATTAATCTCCCAAAATTTCATCATAGAAATAATTGTGAAAATGTACTTAAATGGCTGTTTGAGTTGAGTTGCAGCTCTCATATCTTACAAAATTATGAATTATTTGATAAGTATTTAATAAATATTTTGAAATAATTGAAGCTTCAGTCTGATTTACTGTATTTTTCTAAGTATCTAAATGCCTGTAGTGTAATCTGTTGTTGAATTCTGCGTGCATCTCTTTGGATGCTATGGATTGTTAAAGATATCAACTCAAAACTGACAAAAGCTCTTTAACATGATTTTCTCGTTTTTTCAGTTGGAAAATGGTGCTGCGATACCATCATTCAAACGACAGTAACTTGACAATGTACAGCTTTGACCAATATATCGTTTTAAACCTCAATTTTTAATTTGGCCAGATCAGATCACATATTGCAATTGTATTGATACTTTTGTGATTATATGGCGATTGAATTGTGATTATATTGTCACATAGTGTGTTTTCAGTGTGCAATATTACAAAAATACATCAGAATCTCCTTTATGGGCTTATAGGTGGTAGTAGCCTTGTGTGTTAGACACTTGCCTGTGAGCCAAACCTTAAAACTTTCAGTTTCTACCATTATGTCCTTAGACACTTAACCCTCGGTGTCTCCCGGGACACTCTCACTGTTACTGATAATTGTAAATCGCTCTAGATAAGGGAGGAGGCCGTAAATGTAAATACATTGACACGCATTATGCAAGTCTTGTGTAATAACTTGAATTACCATAGGCATATCAGATTTGATCCAAATTTGAGAGACAAGCACATTTGCGAATGATAAAGAATATATTGTGCAGCTTGTGTGTGTGTGTGTGTGTGTGTGTGTGTGTGTGAGAAAGATAGAGGCGATGTTTACACATTTGTCTACACTCTTGTCTTCTCACTCGCAAACACTGGCACAATGTATTTTAAACCCTTACCCGTAATTGAATTAGACGGATCTGCAGTCTGAAAATCGGCGATGAAAATTGTTGTTTTCAAGTGGCCAGCTGTCACTGTTTGTTTGCCACTTCTCATCCGGAGCATATGGCACAAGACTGGATCCGTCCCCTGCAGTTGACATTGCACCATTTGGCACTTTAGAGAACTGGAGTCAGTCCTCCAGCAGCCACTGGCTGCTTCCGCCAGTGGGAGCGCTCCAGCCTTGGTGGCTTTAGATCTGAAGATCCACATAAATCTCCCACCCAGAGCACTCCACGCACTCTCAGAACTCATAATACTGTAATGCCGAATACACAGCAAAGCTGGAAAAGACCAGTCGGGCACCTCCTCAGAATGCGCTCTGGGCCGAACGACTGCACTGTGATCTCTCAGCGTTTTGAGTATTTGATAAAAGTTGCGTCGTT
Organism: Brachypetersius altus; assembly: GCA_037974465.1. NCBI lineage: Eukaryota > Metazoa > Chordata > Actinopteri > Characiformes > Alestidae > Brachypetersius > Brachypetersius altus. The sequence continues at coordinate 7,663,778 of JBBPDB010000036.1, read as the reverse complement.
TAAAAAAACAAAAAGGCCTTTATTCAGGTGGGCCTTTTTCCCAGAGGGAGCTGTTTAATGCTCAGGTAATAGGCAGTAGTTTGATAGTTTGCTTAGGGCTAGGAGTGCATGAATATTACTTTTTCTGCTGCTAATGTGATGCTGGGAAAATCTTATATCTGATTTTAAAAGGTAGAAAAAATCAACCCAAAATGGGTGAGTGGTGAGAAGCCATTCCAGTAATACTGTTCTGATTTTGCAGAATTCGGGTAATAACAGGTTCAATTATATTTTCTTACTGTTCTTTTTTACTAGTTATTTCAGGAAATCTTACTTGATAAATGTTGAGAAGAAACATTGTGATTAAGAAGAAACATCACACATAAGGCTGTAAGGCTAAAGTTCAGTATTAGCACTCTTGTGTGTGTGTGTGTGTGTGTGTGTGTGTGTGTGTTCAGGCAGACGGAAAGCTGAAACATTCTGCAATTTTCTTAAACAGTAGTCAGTAGGGCTGGGTGATTTGGCCTAAAATCAAAATCTCGATTAATTGAACATTTTAACTCGACTACGATTAATGAACCATTATTTTTATTTATTTATTTATTTATTTATTTTGCCCTCATA
>JBBPDB010000036.1:7651795-7662833 GCA_037974465.1 Brachypetersius altus | reverse complement strand
GACCGTTTGAAATGACCACATTTTAGACGAAGCATTTTTTCTTTGTTATTCTGAAATATTTTATTGGGAAAGAAAAAATATGAATCATAGTAGCCTGCGATTATTAGTGTTTTTTCATAAACAATGTTGTAAACGTTTGGTGGATGACGGGCTCGTATTATTAGGGCGGGCCCAAGTGAGTCTGAGGGTGGGCACGACACCCTAAAGCCCGCCCCTGATGCCGGGCCTGCCCCACCCTCTTGTGGGTGGAGAGTATCCCGAAACTTACCCCGTATTCAAAGACCTAAAATAGTTTGAGCATTATTGTGTGCATATGTGCATTTGCACGTGGCTCTAATAGCATTGCTTTCAGTTATTACATTTTTTAAATTACAATAACTTCTTTGGTTCTACATGAAATCGGAACACCAAACAAAGTTCAGCATTATGTCTGACACCATCAATATAAACTGGGGGAACTTCCATATAAGGAGTGGTTTTGACGTATGGCGGCAATTTACAATTGTGTCGGCAATCCACAGCTAATCATCCGTCATCAGTACCTGATATCACTAATGCTCTTGCGGCTCAGTGCAACCAAATGCTTACAGCTGTGTTGCAAGACAGGTGGAAGACACACAGTTGCTCCACTCAGGAGCCTCAAAAGCTAGTCAATATACAAATTAGTTCTACACAACATAATTCAGCAACTGCATCAAGCAAAATAGGTGTTGCTGGGATTTTCGGCAAGGTTTTCAAAACTGTGGAGCCTTCTGAAAGGAGTAGAACCAACAAATATCAGAGAAAAATATCTGTGCAAGGTTAGAATTCTGTTCCCTGCTATGTGCCTATGGTCATCTTCTTGCAGTCTGCGGATGTCAGACTATACTCTGCAGCAGCTCTTTATGATAATTAGCCCTCTCTACCTCCATCATTATACTTGACTCCCAGGGTGCAGTCTGATTGCTTTGTCCCAGCAGGTGTTAAAGGCTTGCTGGTAGGGACACACAGGAACCTGCAGGACATAACTGCCTATATTTCTGCATATAAAGACCTATAAAATAATCTGTACAGAAACCAGAACCTTGTAGAAGCATCTACTTTTTGTTACTTACCGAGAGGGCATGCCACCAGAATCTTGTATGAAAACACTCCCAGTACATGGTTTCTGCCACTCTAAGCAGTTTAGAATCCAGTGTTAGCAGCAACAGCAGGTTTAAAAATGAGGAAAAAAGCAGGCTACTGTCCGCATGTTGAATTATCGAGCATTTATGACGCCATAAAACGGTCAGTCTAAACAAGAAGGTTGTCTGGAAAAAGATACAGCTTCAGAGTGTTTACCACTGAGAACGTGTCAAAAATAAAGTGATTCACAGCTGAAAATCAGTGCAGCTGGTTACATTTAGACAAAACAAAGTTTTGAAGCTTAAGCAAATGCAGTGACTCTATTGGTGTAGTTAGGAATTTGAAGCCCACCCTCCTGCTTTGAAGGCAGCAGTGTTATCCACTATGTTAACCAACCATGTGTTGGTCCAATTTAATCTTAAACACTATAAAATGGTCATTAAATGAAAAACTGCCACATGATGCATGGTGGTCTAGTGGGTAGGATAGACCAAGAGGTCATGGGTTTCGAATCCTACCTTCAGCACCACCACTGGGTCCCTGAGCAAGACCCTTAACCCCAAGTTGCTCCAGGGAGAGACTGCCCCCTGTAGGTAGGGAATGGAAGTCGCTTTGGATTAAAGCGTCTGATAAATGCCGTAAATGTAAATGTTTAGAGCCTGTTTTGAGTGGTCATAGGCTTTTTGTTCCTTTAGTGCATTAAAGAAATAATTATTTTATAGATGCTTTCATTTAATAGCATTTTTTTAGTTACCTTTCAATAAACAAGGTGAGAAGAACCTACAAAGTTTGAACTTTTTAATTCCATTTTAAACAGCTAGTATTCCTTCAAATCCACATAATTTAAGGTGGAAATAAAAGGTGAAGCTAACTTCAACTAAAGCTCACCAAAGGTTGTTAAATAATAAAACAATAATGATAATAAATATGAATAGAGTAATCCATATGTACGCATGTAAAAGAGTGATAAATTGAGTATCATATCAAATGTTTGCCTCAAACACACTTTTTAACCCTCAATAGCGCCTCGCTACAGAAGGAAGAAACCGAGTAGAGGTTCACTTTTTGCTTTTTTTTGCATTTGAAAGAGCGTTTGGACCCTGAAATGGCTTGACATCACTCGTGGCATCAGACTTACAACTGCTGTCACTTAACAGTCATCTTGTGGAACCGCCCAGGCTGCCCGTGCCTGAAAATGTCCCTTAACAGGCTCTATTGTGTAGCTCTGGCTTGCACTGCTTCTGCTTCTGCCAGTAATTGCACTGATAGATCTGCATGGAAATGCAACCTTAAGGCCCTGTCTGTAACACTTCCTTTCATTCTCTTCACTCAGCATTATGCACAGGTGAAATAAAACCTGCCTCGGAATTACATTAGCTTTTGTGCTCAGGAAAGGTCTGAGGTATGCATGTTTTATTCAATGTACATGTAGTCAGTGTCTCCAGCAATAAAAGGCCGGGTGAATACCCCAGCATGGGAATTCTCAACCAGTCGGAGTAGAAAAGAGGTGTAAAGTAAGTGCTGAGGTCTCTATGTAGGTGCTCGGGGTAATTTCAGAGTGTTTTATCGTTTCTAAAGCCGCATTATGCCAAATAAAACAATTTCAAAGGCGTTACGGCTGGAATCGGTGCTTTGTTTAAGAAATACATTAAAGGGACTTGATTTAGTGCAGCATACCTTAACAGCCTGCCAGAGCCGGAAAGTTTTAATAGGATTAAGATATATCAATTTCAGAGCGCGGCGAATGAAGCCTTCTTCAAAAGTGGCTTTTATGATGTTGCTGTTGATGCTACGTGGCGATATGTGATTGTTTTCCTGATGAGATCTGTGCTTTCTACTGCCTCAGGTTCCTACAGAAAGCACCCCTCATTAAATGATCTAATGCTCTTAACCGCTTCCTTTCAGAGGGACGGACTAATATTACTGCTGTTTTAAATAAATAGCTTCTGTTTTCTACAATAAAACAGGGAGAGGTTTATATATATATATATATTTATATATAGCATCATTTAACAACCAGTTCTCATGATTATGATTAAATTGAGAATAATTACAGAGAAAGAAATAGAAAGAGAAAGAAGAGAAAAGAACGAAAAGGCCTCCGTGATGCTTTTTTTTTTTACAGTTCCTTAGGTTCAATATATTATGTAGTTATTTTGAATAGAATGGCAGCGAGCTCTGAAATGCCCAACAAGTTCTAGGTACCTACTGGATACATTCCAATAAACATTTATTTTGCCTAAAATTGAGGAGTACTCAGAGTCTAAGTAAATTACAGGGTGTAGTAAAATAGCTCACAATTGGATAAATGCGCTCTTTCCAAAAAAGTATTGGGACGCCTTACCATTACACCACCAGTGACTGTATTCAAATACATAAACTCTAATATGGAATTGGTCCCTCTTTACAGCTTTAACAGCTTCCACTCTTCTTGAAAGGCTCTTTTTGAGTTTCTGTGGGAATTTGTGTTCATTCATTCTGTAGAGCATTTATGAGGTCAGACACTGATGTTGGACAGGAAGGTCTGGATCCCAATCTCCGTTCCGGTTCATCCCAAAGATTCAAGATTCTTTGTCACATGCAGTCATACAAGTACAACACACAGTGAAATGTATCCTGAAGCGCTCCTTTACTGACTGTGCAAACATTAAAACAATAAGTAAATTATAAATTAAAATCTGGACATTTTCAGAGACCTAAATAAAAGAAAGAAATGAGTGCAAGTAAGTATGGATCCTATGAAATAGGAGGATATAAAGATCCAAGTTATAAATAGTACTATATACTTGCTATAAACTTGCTAATACGCCTACATATTGAAATCATATCACATTACAGTACTTATGAAGATAAAGAAGGAAGCTAACTCACATCCTCACATCGTTTCTCATTCGAGTGAATTGTCGTTTTTCCAGGTAAAATTTGAGTTGTGTTTGGTGCGAGCAGCTATTAAACTAATCTCTGTTATACAATAGCACCAGTCAATCAACTCGTAAGGTCCTACTGCCAAAGAAACTTCAACACGTTTGATGAAAGTGTTTTTTTCGGAGTGCTTTGGTGAACTGCTGTCAGCTTATTGTTCCCGCTTGCCTGTCTCTGTATCCATGGCTTTTTAATGCCATGACATTGTAGGTACAGTGACATATGGGAGAAAATCCATTCATAGTAAACTGTATGAGGGTTGGAGCTATTTTATGTGATTTGTCCTGTAGATAAAAGCTGCTGGGACCTATAGATTATATGGTCAGGGCGCTTGCAGGTGACTTCTGTGAGGTCTATGATAATCATACTGTTTGAAATGTTAATAATTACAGTAAGTGTGTAAGTAAAAAAGGCCCTAGACTGAAGACTATCGTTATAATACTGGTCTTAAAACGTCAGTTTTCAAATCCTTGATTATTAAAAAACCTGATGTATCATGATAAGTTTTCATATGGTTTTGCCCTTTGCTCTAGAGTGTCACTGGGGCAGAATGGATAGGGCAGCAGCCCTTTTTTTAAAACCACAGGTGTCCTATGTGTTGTATATAAATAATCCACAGGACAACAAAAAAATAGCCATGCCTCAGTGGCCGTGTCAAATAAGCCCCGCTGATGGCAGATGGGGTTGTATGGGGTTATATTGTGGTCTCAGCAGTGCTTCCTGATAGCCACACAATGGCGGCAAGAAAAATGAGAAGGCGACGCTGGGAGAGGAAATGGGGGTCAAGGGGAGAGATTAGCTTACACGACGTGCCAGTGTTCTTCACTGCAGTGTCAGGGCCCAATCCTTCTCCGCTGAGAGGCCGACAGGTGCGCTCAACGTCCTACTGGACGCCGTTTTGCTCCCGGTCGCCATAAATCACCCACGAAAGCTGCTAATTCTCTCACAACATGGACATAATTAACAACAGAACAGGGAGTAAAAATACATCTCAGTGCATCATGATGCATCCGTCTGAGTTTGATTTGCTTTTGGGTTGTTTCTGAGTCCCATCAATGTATTGATATACAGTGCCAGTCAAAAGTTTGGACACATCTTCCCATTCAATGATTTCCTTTTTTTTTATTATCGGCTACATTGTAGATGAATATTGAAAATATTACCTATTGCTCTGATGACAGTTTGCACACTCTTGGCATTTTTTCAATCAGATTCATGAGGAGTCGACCTGGAATGGTGTTTAATTAACAGCTGTTCTTCGTCAAGAGTTCATTAGTGGAGTTTCTCTCCTTCTTAATGTGTTTGGGATCATCAGTTGTGAGTTAGTGATCCTGTTCCATTATGGTTCTACTGCACATTATGGCAAGAACCACTGAACTCAGTAAAAAAACAGCAGTCCATCATTCCCTTCTTACAGAACAGATTCTAATTTGTTTAAATCGTTTTTTGTTTACTGCACAATTCATTGTGTTGCTTCATCGTTTTGCTTGTTTTCAATATTAATCTGCAATGTAGAAAATAATAAATACAAAGAAAAAACATTGAATGAGAAGGTGTCCAAACATTTGACTGGTAGTGTATATTTGTGTTGATATAACTCTGAGAAATGAATCAAATCTAGTTGACTTGCAATATCATATGCCATTTTCTTACTGATGCTGAATCGCTTCATTATCTGGAGCATCTTACTATGTGCAGTAGTCCTACCATGTGAAATATTAGTGCTGATTACTTATTATTACTGATCTACTACTCCTAACCCTAACCCTAACTCTTTGTGTCACTAGTAATCCACTTCACAAGTGATTTATCTATAGTATTTAAACCCCAGTGTTTGTGGAGCATATTTTCACATATTTATTCGACTTTTAGTTTAAACTTAATATTTTAGATCGCTCTTGTCTCTGTGTGTCTGTGTGTCTGCTCAGTCGTAACACAAGCAGTTCTCTCCGGTGATCAATAAAGTTTTCTGTTTCTGATTAATACGATGCATTTGCTAGAGTTGTGGAATCTAATTCTTATGAAATCAGACCATTCCTAAAGAACTGAATTGAATAAAACTGAATCATCATGAGAACATTTTGTGATCAGAGAATCATTTCTCAAGGATTCAAAATCTAATCGAATCATGGAGCAAGTTGAGCTTTTGTAATTAGAGAATACATTTATTTACATTTATGGCATTTATCAGACGCGACTTCCATTCCCTAACTACAGGGGGCAGTCTCCCTGGAGCAACTGGGGGTTTAGGGTCTTGCTCAGGGACCCAGTGGTGGTGCTGAAGGTAGGATTCAAACCCATGACCTCTTGGTCCAGAGGCAAGTATCCTACCCACTGAGCTACCACCACCCTAGGAATGATTTCCTAAAGAATCAAAATTAATTATGGAGAAATTTCAAAGCGTCCTGAAGAGTTTCTCTAATTATTTTATTTTATAAATCACTGAATCGGTTCCACAATTCAATCCTGATGCAATTTCATAAGATAAGATAAACCTTTATTAATCCCACAAGTAGGAAATTTGCTTTGTCACTGCAGAAAGTGGACAGAGCAGCAAAAATTAAGAAAACAATAGAACAGAATAGGATAAAATAAAATAAAACTAAAATACTATACCAACAGCACAGTATAACGTACACTATACAATTGAGAAATATAAAATATGGACAGCTGTATTACGAAATATATAAATACATACATTCATGATGCCTTGGTTCCACTGGTTCCTGATGAAGAATCACAGTTGAACTGGTTCGTCTTTAAGATGGGAGGTGTTCCCCTCTGGCAGAGAGCCAGCAGTGCTGTGTTTATGCTGAAGTTTTTCAGAAGGTGATGGTTGTGGTGCGGTTGCGGAGCCTCATTTTGCCTGACATGATTAGCTCTCTGCGGGTTTCTCTCAGTGGCAGCCCCCCATGACGCTGGAGGAAGGGGCCTCAGCCTGAAGCTGCGTGACATGGCGCTTCAAGAGACTCTTCATTACAACTTAATAATGTGTCATCCACTGCTATTCCTCCGAGTCCGGCTCTGACTAATCTTTAAACGTAGCTAATTCATCACTGCGTGGCCCTCTGTAAAGTGAATTTAAATCCTCTCCGCACCCCTGTGATTCCAAAAAAAAAACCCACTCAGGGAAGGAGTTGGCTTGGAAAGATAGCGGACGTGGCACCCGCCAAATTTGTTCCCATTGTATGTATATTGCATTTGAGCGACGAATCAGCTTACATTTCATGTGTTTGCTGAAAGCTGAAAAAGATCGGGCTTGGTGGCTTTTATATTCGTGCCATTCAGCTATCTTATAATGTCATTTGTGTGTTCCCCACAGATGTCTGGCAGCAGTGTAACGGAGAGCAGAGATGAGAGAGGTGCTGTGTGCTTTAATAAAGAACTGTTACTTTGAGCACACAATGGATGCGACTGTGTGTGTTTATGATTCAGCTGGCGCTTCCTCTCAGGACCAGGCTGACAGCATTTACATGGGAAATGCATTCAAAGTACCTCAAAGCAAGGTGCCTCAGAGTACCTCAAAGAGAACAAAAATGTGGCATATTATATTTTTGATACACTTTTGACTTCGCTTGACATTCTGGAACAGTGATATTGATGTGTGCTGATTCTCTTTTTGAAAAAAAAATCTTGCTATGTAAAGGTACATATACTGTATGTAATTTCTCATGAGTAGACATAATCGGAGCTGGACTTAATAATGAATACTCAACTATTTGTTCTGTTGCTTTTGGGTACTATATTTAGTGAAATGATACAAAGGTCTTAAAAGGAGAGCAATTTTTACTAGATTTTAAAATGTAAAAACAGGGGAGCTGAAGCCTTTTTAATGTGGGGGGACACATCGGTTTACACATTGCCTGGGATGGGTGGGAGATGATGGGGGGTGGTGCACACATGTCTTGTCTTTTGTCTGGGAAAAAAAAGTCATGGGGAAGAAACGAATGATATTGAAAAGTCGGGTGGTATGCACCCCTTGCTATTATGTTTCTGGTGCCCATGTCTAAAAATAAATAAATAGAAATGGCTGGCCATTGAATAGCCACTGAAGCTGAAAGAGCAGTGATGCCTGAAATACATGCGGTTGTATGATACTAGAGGTTTGATGCATTAGCTCATATAAATGAGCATTGTGGTACTTCTATTACTAGTCTCTGATGATGGAGATGCTTCAACTGGGAGCTCATACCCTCAAAACATGGCAGGTTCTGGCAGTAGATACGGAGGGGAACACAGATTGCTCCCTCCACTAACCAAAATCTTGATAAATAAATGATGAAATAATAATTCTAGTTTACACTCTTACTGACAAATTGGCTCACAAATACTGTATTTGAATTAGAGGCCACAATCTTGGCCTCTACAGCAAAATAAAGCAAGGAGAATTATGATTGGACAATTATATTTATAGGTCATTAGAATTATAGATCATTTTTAAAAATAGACATTTTGAGAATGAGTGTTTAAGAAACTCTTTGTGGAATACCGATGAATATTCGATGTCTGTGGTATGCACTAGGCAGCGTTTGAAAAGCACTGATGATAAATAATGTATAGAGCTTTATATGGAGGGGTGTATAGAAAGCCAGAGCTGCAGCTTTTTTCTTTCTGTAGTGGGTGGGTGGGGGTGAGAAAGGGAACGGAAGAAAACGGGGTAAGTAGGCTCCATCGTCGGATCGCTCTGAAACCGAGCACAGACGCAGAAACATCTGTGTTTGTTGCCGGCCTTGTTAATAATTCAGATGCTCTCGGAGGAGCCGAAAGCACGGGCTTGCAGCAGGACTGTCTGTTGATTCTCTCTCTTCAGTCCTCAGTCTGCACTCGCCAAAGCTTTCCCTCAGTCACCCCTGCACTCTCGGCCCTCAGCAGGGGGATGGAACAAAGACAGAATCTGAGAAAATGCATGGCCGATCTGTTGGTTTTCTCTCTGAGAATCTGTTCTGTGGACGCTGGGGGTTGGACAACCAGAGCCAGGCTCATTTCTGTTACACAGCTCATACCTGCTACACAACCCCCTATTGTAACCGCATCCTAAAAGAAGACCTGGGAGTACAACCACCCATAGGTACTTTTCAAGATTTTTTTCCTTGCCTTCTGCTTTATTGCATACACTTCCTTCTGTTAGCAAGAACCAGCCAGGATTGCCACTGCAGCAGCAGCCAGCAGGATAAGAAACAAGTGGACCAGGAATGTGTGAAGGTGGGCGCAGGTCAATACCTGCAGTAGGAATTTTTGTAATGTTTTGTTTATTTATTAACTGATTTATTCAGAAGTAGCATTCAGTTGGTAGCATTCTTCTGGGGGAGCGTTCGGTTCATAGTATTGAAAAGCACAAACCTAGCAGTCCAAAACTGGCCTTGGATCCAGAATGCAGCAGTACAGATGTACAATTGCATGCAAACTCTCATAGTCAAGTGACCTGTTTTGTGGATTCTCTAACTACAGAGGGCTCTTTGTTTCCCATTTTTTAGCTGAAATTGTGAAAATAAACATAATGTCTGGCCTGAATATTAGTATTATTTTTTTCCGACATGTAAAGCTGGTAGTCCAGCTAGTGTGGCAGCTGCTGGTCTGGTGTTAGGGGATTATCCCTGCAATCAGAAGCTTCTTGGTTCAAATCTCAACTGCTAGTGTCGTCACTAAGGTTCCTTTGAGCAAGGTACCCTCCGCACACACTGCCCCCCCGCCCCCCGCCCCAGCGCCTCTTGTTGTTGGCAGTCCACTGCTCCACTTGGTGAATGGGTTAAATGCAGAGAAAGAATATCACACTGTGTGCTGTGGTGCGTTCACTTTACTTAAGCTCTACACTAAAATTTTTCAAGGAAAAAAATGCCAATATTGTTCAGAACGGAATGGAATGAATGGACTGAGAAGTGAGGAAGAATTCAACTTTGGGTGTTATATAAAAATACGCACGCCTACAAATTCCATACTGGTGTATTCTACAGAAAACCAAAAAAAGGAAGTCGTGATGTTTGGAGTGTGGTACACATGTTTAGGAGGTGCAGTTCAGCCCCCCCCCGCTCTCCTCCAGGGGATCTCTGATGGCACTGTAGGGCCACAGTGCTGATACTATCACATTAAAACAGCAACTTCTCTCTCAGGGACACTGCAGCTTCGATGCAGTTTGGGTGCAGCTGCTCTGAGCAGTATATAACTGAGCTCTAGCAGTGGCCGTGTAACAGTACGGCATTGTGATCACTGTCGAATATGTCAGGGTAAGGTTTTCTGTATATGTTGTGGATATGAGCAGTGCAGCCAATGCCAACGTACGTTCAGAACAGGCTGCATAAATCACGATGATGAGTGTAAATGACTTCCAACTGTCAGGTTGGACAAGCTTTACAGAACATTGGAACAACTTCCATTTACCCTGATGTGAAACTGGTATGTGTAAAGTGTAAGGTAACCATTCATCACACAGCATGAAATTCTTCTTTGTATTTAATAGGAGTGTGACGAGATCAGATTTGTCTCGCGAGATGCGTCTGGTCTCTCGAGAACGTGATGATATCCTTGCGTTATTGGCATGATGGAATGTGAGGGAGAAGTAAGGATAGAAGATGTATCTCTCTCTCGTTCGTGACTTTTCCGGAGCACGCATCTCTCTCTCTCTCTCTGTCTCTCTCTCTGTCTCTCTCTCTCTCTCTCTTGCTCTCTCGTTCTGGAGCGGGCAGCCAGGAACAGCAGCAGTATGTACCTTGCTCAAGGGAACCTCAGTGGTGCTACTAGCAGTCCTGAGATTCAAACCCATGACCTTCTGGTCACCAGGTAAATTCCTTAACCACTAAGCTATCGGACAAACCAGTTTTTCTAAATCTATTTTTTCCAGATTTTGACGAAAACCGTCCAATAGCACAGTTGTTAGGGAGTTGACCCTGTGATCAGAAGGTTGTGGGTTTGAATCTCAGGGGTGCTAGTGCCAGTGCTCAGTGGCGGTAGCTCAGTGGGTAGGATACTTGCCTCTGGACCACACACTCTGGAGGTCACAGGTTCGAATCCTACCTCC
>JBBPDB010000036.1:7602225-7617712 GCA_037974465.1 Brachypetersius altus | reverse complement strand
ACTATGAGTGTCCATAACTGTTCACTGCTTAACTTTATTTGTTTCCTTAAGTGAAAGGAAAGGTTTGGTGAAAAGTTTTCAGCCCTCTATACACGCCAATTCCTTCCTACAGCCCTGGGGGCTAAGCCCCACTTGTCCTTCCATCCTAGTGGCATCCCTGGCAAAGCAGCTCTGTTTTAATAGACTAACAACATTTCCATTTCATAACATACAGTGAATTATGCGGTAGAGCAGGGGTCACCAACGTGCTGCCCCCAAGGACTACATGAGTAGCCCGCGGACCTGTTCTAAAAAGAGCACAACTCACCAGTGAGCAGCGTCTAACATTTAATATTACCCTGTTGCTATTCTTCTTTAATCACATCTTCATTTATATAGATTGCAATCTAAATAAAAGCATTTAAAACATGTTTATTATACATGAAGTTTAGATACGTTTAGGTAAACTCTGTTCTAGTGTATCAAACTGGTTGAATGGCACCATGTACAGAGTGCAGTGTGTTTCATTTGTTAGATCAGCATTATTTTAATTCTCATATACGCATGAGCTCCCAAAAAAGGAGGTTTGTTGGTTAGCAGAAGTGTCTATTTAATGAATCTGCTTCATAAGATATTGCATTGCAATCCATCACTGAGGTTGAACAGTTCATAAATAAGTCTCAGCTCTGCTGCTGTATTAGTGAACGCTTCTGGTTAGAGGGAGTCTCTAGAGTTCAGTATGTTTGTTTAAATATAATTATAGTCGTTGAAAGGGTTGAAGGTAAGAATGTTTTGCATATGAAATAACCACTTAAGGCCACACTCTTAATGTGGATTATTCTTAATGCTGAAAACGAGTATAAAACATGAGTCACCCCTGGATAAAATGCCACTGGAATCAGGCCACATTTCACTCACGCCATTTGCTACCAATATCAGTCTCTGACAATATGAATCCCCTCTTAATAGATGTCTCCCTTTTATCCTATATGTCCTTGCTGAGCTACACTTTTGGAGAAATGTTTTGATGTGTGGCTTTCAGCTGAACAGCATCCTGATTGCAGTTCACACACTGCCTCTAAAACACTGTGGCGGCTCTAGTAGCTCCTAAGTGTTGAACAATCAGTCGAGCCAGACAGAGGGCTGCGTTTAAACTCATTTAGTCAGAGCAGAGCCGGGGTCTTAAATTAGGAGGACAGTTGCCTGCTTCATTTCCGTGCTCGCAGATGGCACTGGGTTTGTTTGCAATAGGAAATCACAGCTTGCTTTTGAGCCTCACTACTTAACTTGCGCGCTTGTGATTCCCGCATGCCATGCCTGTCAGTGCTGCTCACGCATGTCCCCCTTCACTGGAACAGCGTGGAGTGCTCAGTGACTTTTCAGTGTAACAGACACTAATTAGAGAGCGTTCCAAGTGTCTTTCTTGTTTAATTGCAGACTTGAGGTGGAGTGACTTTTCCCCCCCCAAATGGTTTCTAAGAGACATACCTGTAATTCTCTGGTCTACGCATAAAGACAAATGTGCCAGAAAACATCTCGCAGAGTTCAGAAGAACCACTTTTCAACGGCTGTTCCTGGACAGTTTTTCTTAACTACTGTTACTTGCATGGACAAGCTTTAAAGAACAATGACAACCTATTTTTTTTATTTAGACTGTGTCATTAATTGCAGATATTTTTTTGTGTGTACGCACTGGATAGATTGTGTGTATCAGTGCTGTGCAGCGACTGGCCATTCATTTAATGAATTACTTTAAAATGAATTACTTAAAACATTATCCAAGCAGAACAAAAACAGACAAAAAGAAAGGAAACACTTAATAAATAAATATAGTAGCAGTTTTTTCAGTATTTTAAGGGTCTACCCTTTGTTTTGATTACCACTTCCATTTTTTATACTGGAATCTTATTCCATGTGCAAAGTTTATTCTAAGAAGCTGTATTTTCTGCTTCTCACAATCCAATTACAAATGTACACTTATCATCAGTCTATGAAACCTCCCTCCACATCCCAGATGTCAAGTCCTTCTGCAAAATGTCTTCTTCTTGTCAGTAATGGGTTCTTGACAATTACATGTCCTTCCAGACACATGGTGCTATCTTCTCACCTGTGTTTCCAGAGCTTTATTTTCTCCTACCTCTCAAAGATGAACCCTTGAAAAAGCTTGATAGTGGCAGTTTTGGGGGGCTACCAGCCCTTGCATTGTTGTTTGGACTCTCAATTTTCTTTCAGTCATTTTTTTATTTGACTTGTGACTGTCCTCGTCCTTATGCAAGTGAATGATATTATTTCCAATCATCTCAGAAAGATCTCCTTCAGGTCATGTTCCCCCATTTGTTGCCCCCAGTCACATTATACTATCAATGTTTAAAGTGCAAGACATAAGGAAGGGTTAATAGAGTTAATATAGGTTAATATAAGGGTTAATAAAGTAAAATTAAATTAAATTAAAGAACCCAACCACTACAGTTTTTGAAACTACCATCCAACACAACTTTATTGGACAACCTAACATGCGTGAATGTGAACAATTGTATGGCAGCTAAGAGGCAGTTGTGCTGGTTAGCACTGAACTGAGTCATGAGAGGACAGAAATAGGCCAATCATGCTCTCTGGCCAAGGATGGCTGTGGCATGTTAGTTATTGAACATGTGATCTCCCGGTGCTACAGCCAACCCTGTGCCCTGAGTAAATAGAGCTCTCATACTGAAATATTTGATACTTCATACATAGTGTTAGAAGTCTTTGTGTAATTTTCTGTAAAATATGTTTCCTTCCTTTGTGTTAATAAGCTGAATAGCATTCAGCACAACCTCACAATGAAAGAATGCAATTATGAGGCCTCCGTGGATGGATCCATAGAAACCACTCTTATAAGAGGTGAACTGAGTGCATGGCTCCACTCCACAGAGCTCTTCTTGCCAGGCTTATATCTACAAGTGTATTTAGTGGCAGACTCCTTATTTGCTCATTGTCTGTAGCTATTTGCGTTTGTGATTGCAAATATTTTTCCCAGCATTCCACTCAATTAAAGTACCAGAAACTTTCTATTAAGATACAACATTTTATTATTGTAAGTCTTAAATATGAACACACAATCTCCATAAAGAAAAAAAAACCCAAACAAACATATGAAGCAACAATTCCTTTACATTACAGGGAGTTCAAAGAGAATTTTATTTGGTCCTCTCCGTGGAATCGTATGCGAGAGGAGTGGTGCGTTTGTTCCTTTTTAAAGGTGACTATCGGATGCTATTGTTGAAGTGTTGCGCAGCGACTCACCCCTTGTAAAGATCTGGATTCTGGCCATGCACAGACAAGCACAACTCCTCTGCTGAAGATACCGTGGTGCAGAAAGGGGTTCTCTTCCACCTCTCACGGTTCAAAATCCCGGGTTAAAAATTCATGTTCCAAACACGTACCACAAACAGCCGTAAAGAGTGGGTGCAATTCAAGTCTACAATGTTAATGGAGGGAAATACAAGAGTGAAGATTGTTGTGGGTATCATGTTCTCATATGTGTGTGTGGATCCGAGAGGGAACTCTATTGCACCTACCCTTTATATGGCTGCGAGCCCAATACCCAACGGAAAGAAGAAAAAATAAATCCAGAATAAAACTGTAATGCTTTACAGTACATCTTCATAGATAACCACATACAAAACTCTCTGCCTTCAGGCAGCACAGACGCCATAAGCCATTTAATTTCATCACAACCTTGTGCTTGAAATTCACCACTGCTATGGTGGGTCATTTTTTATTATTATTATTTTTTTTTTTAGACTTTTCTTTCAAGCTGTGCGCCCAATCTCGTCTCATTTTTCTGGGCATGTTTCAAACCTGGTCTCAGTTGCTTCTGAATTTCAATAAATCCTGACATACACTGACACCAGGGTTTCTGATTCATGATCATACGAACACATGTTTAATGCATGTTTAATACATGATTGTGTTTGACTGAAGAAATGGCATTTGTTTGGCAAAACAAAATGATATATAAAAAATGGATAGATGTTTAGATAGTCCGTATATTCAACCTGTGATGGTAATAACACATCAAATCAAATGTCAAGATATTGGGAGAGTGACGATGCATAGAGACAGTGATGAGCAATCTTGCCCAGTAAAACATGCGCAAAGCACACTACTTAATGTCAGATTTTACAATGAACAGTTTAATGACAACATTTTAGAAGTTATTTTCTTAATGCAAAAACCATAAAGCAAAATTTCAGAAATAAATTACATGACTCCAACCAGAGGAGCAACTTAAAATAGAAAAGTCTGTTGCATTGTATTAAACTGGTTCACAATTTTAGTAAAAACAGGTGCATATTTTTCCCTTTGTACACATCATATGCATATAGACAAGAGAAGAGAACTCAGTAGTCATGGTGAGCTATGTTCAGGGGGAGTGGGGTTTAGGGTAACTGAAAAGTCATAGAGAGCGCATTAACTTAGAAAAATATATACGGATGAGAGTGATTCGACATAATCAGCGTGTTTAAGATACCGCCATGGTAATAAAAGCAACGCTTTTAGTGGTTAGGTTGCGGTATCCCGAACACGCTAAAGTTTATCTTACATCAACAGTTGAAAATCAACCAGTGTTAGCTGACAGGTCTTTGGGCTTTCTTGGTCAATGGAATGGCAATATGTTGCTCTCGGAATGACTCTTACCCCAAAGCCCTAAGATGCCAGTCCTAGTCAATTGAAAAATGATCATGGACTTTGGATTGTGGACTGTGGATTGGATTTTGGATGCATCATTGCTTTATCATATTATGGTAAGAAAACAGCAACACTTTACCGGTTTACTTCATGTTACATTAAATCGTACCAAAACGTCATTTCTTTTGACTAAATTTAGTGTTAAAGGTGAGTTTCTTAATAGATCTGCGGTATCCCCACTTTGCTTTTACGCTAAATGTAAAAAACAAAACTTGCACATATTATTTACCAAAAGTTAACCAAAAAACAAATCTTGTCCTCCTCATTTATACAGATCAGCACACAACATTAAAACCACTGACATGAATTATCTCATTAGAATGTAACCTGTTGAGGGATATACAAGAATAAAGTAGCCGGCCTACACCACCGCTGTCATGCTTAATTAAAAGTATTGGAATATGATTATGAAATACGACATTGGGCCGGGGAACGTCGGGGGCTCCTGACTCTTCGCAAGTGAATAAAAACAATCAACTCGCTCCTTCATCTTGTCATACTATCGCTGGAGGTGGATAAGAAGCCCACCCTGTATTTGGCAGTAAGCTGAAGTGTTGGAAGCAGGAAAAGCGACTTTTACAAAGGCCAAGTTGTGATGGCAAGGTAAATGAGTGAAGACTGGAAGTGTGTCAGAAATCATGCACTTTTAGTGCGTGATTTTAGGGCGTAGTGCGCTCACACTGAAAACCGAGCTAAACGTAGTGGAGGGGGCGGGACTTTCAACGTGTTTTTGAGTTGGATAACGGCAGCAAACAGTGAAAAAGTCCAAGCGGAGGCAGCTGGTCCATATAAATGTAAGTTACGTTAATAAAGTTATTTTATTGATGTACACTGCGGTAAAACCGGCAGATATTTTGGCAGCTGAAGAATCGCGAGCAAATGTTAGTCCGTCACTTTCACTAAACGTGCAAAACGTTAGTGTTCCGTTCAGGACACACCTTGGGACTTTGGGAGGTGTTGTGGGATGCTAAGCTAAGTGTTGGCTAGAACATACCAAAAGTTGTCCAAGGATGGACAACCAGTGAACCAGTGACAGGGTCATGGGGGCTCAAAGTTTAATGAAGCGTATGGGGAGGGAAAACTAGTCCTACTGGTCCGATCCCACAGACTGACTACAGCTTGCTATGATAGAATAATGACTGCAATACAGTTTACTGCACTGATATGTATCACCTACCTAAATATTGTTTTAGGAACAGGTTCACTCCATCACACCAATGGTTTTCCCTAATGGCAGTGATCTCTTTCAGCAGAATAAGACACCCTGCCACACTGCAAAATTGTTCAGGAATGGTTTGAGGTTGAGTTGTTGCCTCCAAATTCCCCAAATCTCAATCCTATCAATCATCTGTGGGATGTGCTAGACAGGCTAGTCTGATCCACGGAGCCACTTTGCAACTTACTAGACTTAAAGGATCTGCTGCTGACGTCTTGGTGTTAGATCCTACGGAACACCTTCAGAGGCCTTGTGGAGACAGATATGGGTCCTACCCAGTATCAGGGAGGTGGTTTTAATGTTCTAGCTGATCAGTTTATACTCATTTCTGCAACAGTCTTTATCAGAAGCATAAATTAAGAGGAATCATGATGAGGAACAGCATCCCTTAATTTGCTAGAAATGTGTTACAGAAACGATAATACAAGGAACTGTACACTGATTCTTGCTTCTTGAGGTAATTCACTGCCATGACAATCCAAAAATGGAGACACGTGTCCTCTCTTCACATAAACCTTACGTTTTTAGGACTTTAGGAATCAGTTAAATAAAACTACACTTACAGAAATATTAGATTATACCATTAGACAAGCCTCACCTCAACTGGCTTGTTTTCTATGCGGATATAAATGTTTTCGGTGGGGCAGGAAAGAACTAAAACAATGTAAGTGATTCTGATTCAATACAAAGGAGAGTTACATGATTAATTCGTTAAAAAAGAGAAGTGGGGAATCCCATGCACGCTCTGTGCTCCTGTCGGTGGCTGCAGGTGTTGATACGAGTCGTGAGCGAGATGAGGCCATTTTCTTCCTGAATCCTCTTCGCCATCAAAATTTGAGCAGCAGCTGCAGGCCGAGAATGAGGAGTAGGCAGATGGGTGTGTACGTTCCTGATGTGCCGCTGTTGCCGTCTTGCACTGCACCGGGTCCTAAACAATACAGATTAATAGATTATAGACATACAAAGACAAACGTGCACTGAGTTCCCCGTTCATTATGTACACCCACCTTAAACCTACACTCATTGGATATTTTCAGACCCATCTACCGCACAGGTGCACTTTGTAAGCTTATAATTACTGGCCTTTACAGCTTTACTGGGAGTTTTGAAACACTTACATACTAGTTTAAAGCGATCCTGGGTTAGAAACGCCAAGGCCTAGACGATGACTAATGCAAAATGTGGTGGTGGAGGCCTAGTGGGTAGGATACTTGTCTCTGGATTAAGAGGTCATGGGTTCAAGTCCTACCTTCAGCAGACCACCACTGGGTTCCTGAGCAAGACCCTTAAGCCCCCTGTAGTTAGGGAATGGAAGTTGCTTTGGATAAAAGCGTCTGATAAATGTCGTAAATGTAAATGTAAAATGTGCATGAGAAAAGATGAGAAGACTAAAACTATTAGCTGTGTTCCAAAAGGTAGACTGTAGTCCAGGTGGGCTACATTTCTGCACCTCTGCATTCACAAAGGCTGTTCTAATCAGAAAAATCCATCCAACACAGAAATGCAACTGAAATTCAGACCATATCTGTATCTGAGCATTTCTCTCAGTTTCTCTTTTCCAATGTGACAAAGTGGCCTTGGTAGTTTGTTCCATTATGTGATACGAACAAACAGCCTTCACAGGACAGAGCTACCTTTCTCTGCTTTAGCCAAGCTTTTGAAATGTAGCTTGTGTCTACTTGTACACCTGTAGCAATACAGTAGATGTGTCAAAGTTGCCAATACATTTACAGTAAGCATTTTGAAAACCAATGAATGTAGGTAACGTTTCTAACTCAGTGAACATTGACTGGATTCGAAAGACGGAAAGAAAGAAAGAATCATTCTTGTCCTCCGTGTCACTTCTTTCTAGTTGTACTCACTAATTGTCATTGTTCTCTAGCTTGTAAGTGATGTTATTTTCTACAGGTTAGTGAGTTGCTAGTACTTCGTGTAGGTCAGTCTCTAAACATTATTAGATGTTAGATGTGACTATTAGGTTCGGTAGTTCTGTTCATTACAAACCTTCCCACAACTGATTGTATTCAGTGGCTGTTTGCTCTAAAACAGACGAAGTCACTTCTAAAAGAGGAGTAGTCTCCACTAAAAGAGAGATTATATGAAACAAGACACTTAATAGAGACAGCAGAGGCTATAAAAACCCAACAACATCGAGTGGCAGCTCATGAGCAAACAGTGGAGGCAAATTGAGTGAGCACACAAACTGCTCCCCTGCTTGCGCCCGCCGGTGCTATTAAGCACCCAATACAGCCTAGATTAGCTGTTGTTCTTGCCGCTCTATTTACCTATTAAGCCAACTTAGATGTCAGAGTATTTCTGGCAGAGCTGCAGCGCTGTGGCGGAAACAGGTCATCAGGCTTAAACGGCTGGAAGGGCAGAAACGGCCCGGCTCCGGTGATGAATGCCCATCCAGGGTCTTTAGTGCTCACATTAGGATCATCAAAGCATCTGGTGTCCCCATCCCAGACCTGCTCGGCTGTCCCCTCCCCTCCCCAAGCCCCCGCTATCATTACGGCACTGTAACCGCACACCCTTGACCCATCCACTGCGTGGGTCAACTGTAATTGCAGCTTGCGATAAACAAGGGAAGGTGCTTGGTAACAAGATTGCTGATGGGGGCCAAGGGGGAGGGGGGGAGGCATCTACTGGATCAGTTATTCCAGATTTGTAATCACAGAAATTGTAAAACAGACAGCATTGCTGGCTTCAGAGAGACTAAAGTGTCTGGGTGTTGCTGTACTAACAGCAGGCAGACCAGAGTGGCCATTCATCTATTCCCCTTTCAACCAGCCTTCACCCAACCACTACTCACAGCTAATAATAGGATTGTAATAGTGTTATTAAAAATGGAGAGGAAATTTCGTTGATGATGTCAAGTGTTCACATGGCTTAAAGGTTGGAGTGCTTCCAGATTTTGAATAACTAATAGACAACAAAGACTAAATACAGCACACAGTGTTTGGTTCGCTGTGATGATCTAGTCATAGTCCTTTCAATAGAAATCTCCTAAAGATTAAATAAGGCTGAGGCAGACACCCATGGAATAAAGCAAAGTAACGGCGATGGTGGCTATGGGTGGCAAAAAATATGATCCGCAATGGAAATTAACATTAATGCTTTATCATTTCTGTTGCAAATTTTGGTTAATTTCTCACATTAACTATAGGATATTGGGACACTCTCAGCACAAACAGCTCCTTCCTTTATGAATCATGTACGGAAACATTCTCATGCGGCTGTAAAAGTACAAGCGCTTCGCTTTGCTGGCCGTGGCACATCGCCTCTGCACAGAAGCGGCTTTGCATAGTAGATGTTTGCGGCTTCTCTCTAAAATCTCCAAAATACACCCTTGTGTTCTTTTCGCTCACAAAACTGAACGAAAAGAACACAAAAGAAAGTCACAGAAACGTTTGTTGTTTGTAATCTACACGTCTGTGTGTTTGCGGGTAATTAATAGGCTTCTGCTGACACATGAGCCCCCCCTGGCAATTTTCCCGGTATTTAACGAGGTCTCGTGCTGGTAAATTATGGTGTAAACTTTACAGGGATTTTGCCTGTTTTGCAGTCGCACTGACACATTCTGTTAAAGGCATGTGTGAAAGGGGCTTAAGTTACACCAGTATAGAAGATGCCTTGTCCTACATATGCCAAAAACTCTGCTACTAAACCTTTATTTAGTCAACCTGAAACTATTTTTTTGGGTACAGTTCAATAGCAATACTCTCAGAAGACCTATAAAACTTATACATATGACAAACCATGCCCTCTATTCCCCATAACAATAAAGTGAGACGTGTGGCCAATTTCCCGCTAAACAAATGGTATACTATGGCATCGTACAGAGCGGCTATTAAACTTTTTGCTTTGATGGCTCTCCCAGAATGCCTTCTAATTTCCCCTGGATTTGCCGGAGTTCACTAGCCTTTCTTTAGGGACAGAGATCCAATTATACCGCCACAGCAGATTATACTCAATCCTGCAGTCGCATAATTAGAATAATACCAGTTTCACACAATCAAATTCAAAGTAATTAATGGCTCTCTTGAGAGGACACAGTCATCATTCCCACTCTCACTGTTTTCAATTTAGGTCAGACATTCTGTGATATGTAAAGAAAAAAAAAACAAAAACACAATATCATTACTAAAGGTTGACAAGGGCAAAAAGCTCCGTATGCGAAAGCTTAACAGGCAGCGACATTGCCAGCTCTTGCGGACATGCACCATTTAGACTGGAAAGCACATTAAGCATTTCTAGACAGTGGAATAATCACAGGGAACAACACAGAACAAAATGTTTTAGACTATGCAGACGTGTACTTACACAAAGCAGACGCGGGCATGCATAGCCATAGTGGTGCCATGGCATGGTGCATGTGGGTTAGACAGGAAAAGAGAAAGAAAGGAGAAAGAAAATAACATACTTGAGCAACACTTTTGGCAACACAGCACAGAGAAGTGCTCACCACCCCACAGTGATCCACTGGAGACAAACTGAGGCAGGGCAAACTGAGCCGTTCCCCCGGCAGCAATTCCGGCTGTCACTCAAAGGGCTGAATTTATTATTGACATTAGGAATTGGATTTCTAAGCTAATAAACCCCTTAATAGGAGTGGCTAGTCGCCAATTTACGACCTGACAATCAGATTCTGTCGGGCGACACACAACAATTATATTAGCCCATTCATGTCGAGGAAATTTGGTGTAGCAATCTCGCTGATCGACTTGAGTGTCACCTCAACGACTTCTCCCCCGTCTCAGTGTGGTTGATATGAAGATGGCAGCATTCGTTTATTTGCTTCTTCATTTATTTATAAGGCATGCAGGGGAAAAAAAGGCTTGAGGAAGGTGAGAGCTCAGACCACATACTCATGCTCGGTACTAACCTTGCAATAGTGTCGAGCTAGTGGGTTCAATTACTTCTACATGAGTAAAAACAAACACAACAGAAACAATGACTACAGTAGAACAGGCAAAAGTTGAAGATCAGTCTCAAAGATAAGCAGAAACTAGAAAAAGTCAGATTTGCAATGATTCTCAATTACTGTCGTAGTATAATTTGAAAATCATCAATAGCTTTTGAAAATTTGAAAATCATCAATAGCTAAGCAGAGTAGCTGATTATTGAGTATAATCGAAAGATAAATGGATAAATGGATGCGCTAAACTCACCGTATAGAACAATGCTTGTGTTTGCACTTCCAAGTTTGTTGATTGCGACACAAGTGTAATTTCCATAGTCCGTCTCAGAGACGTTGAAGAAAGTCAGCTTTGATACGACTCCAGAATCCTCGATCTCAATACCATCAAAGCCATTGAAGATCCTGCAAAACAAGTCAGCAAAGTGAAAGACTGGAATCAGCTCGATACATTTTGCACTACATCAGAGCCTCTTTTGAAGCCCTGGGTTACACTGATGACAGCATCAACGTTTCCCGGACGTGGACGGCAGCCGGCCTGGACACATTAAAGAAGGCACCAAAGCTGGTAGGCATTATCATCAGCAACACCCGCTATTTAATCACGACACCGCTCTGGGACAACTTTCTCTTTACTGACATCAAAGGCGGTTGGAGTGAACATATTGCAATGCATTCTAGCCAAATGGGCTTCGGTGGAAACGCAGAGCGTTTAACTTTCTGTCAGACGTGGCAGGATATGGCATCAGGAAGGTACAGCTGGTAAAATATGGAGCTTTTAACCTTCCGCAATGTCTACAGCACTCAAAGGGATCCAGATATAGTGCAACATGCTTTGGTAAACAGCACATTACATTAAAACGTCAGGCCTTTAAAGGAGATCATATAATTAACTGTCAGAAATAGACTGTGATTTACAGCAGAAAACTTCTACGCATTCTGTCCAACCCGTACCACAACAGAAACACGATTTTTTCCCCACCAAACATCTGGTGATCTTTCATCACTCCAACTGGTGCCAGTAATGTTCCCCTGCATTCATGCCAAAAATAAGTGTGCGTAATAAATATGTTAAAGAAACAGTTCATGAAAAACTAATTTAACACAAATTTCTTCCAGACATCTGTGTTCCTTCTTCACACTGGAGCAAGTTTTGGAAGCTTAGATTCACCAATTAGCATCAAACCTCTACTAAAACCATCAGACATCTATTAAGTATCCTCAGCAGTATTGGTTATGTGGTTTCTGACACTGCCTTGCATAATTTATCAACACAAAGTGCAAAAATACTTTGTAGAAAGAAAAAAAAAGTATCTTCGTAGCCTTCCCAATGGCTGCATTTTGTCTATACTTCCACATATGTTTATAGATGACAGTAGGTCACGGTGTCAGATACACACAGAAGTAAGTGTATGTAAATTTGACCTTGTACTACTTTAAAAGGAAAGTCAACATTTCTACATTTCTACAACATTTCTTTAGGTGTAAACAATTTCAGAGCAAGATTAGATGAAATAAAATAAGATGAGATTGGATAAGATAAAATAACCCTTTATTAGTCCCTCTGATGGTAAATTTGCATTATTACAGCAGCAAAGTAAACAGAACAAGAGAAGCAGCATAACCAATAGAATAAAAGCTATAAAAGTAGCTGTTTTATATAAAGTTGTAGAGAAAAGCACTCAGTTGTTATATTCAGCGCTGGCCATGGTAAAGTAACTTAAATAGTTCTCTGCCGAGTATTTTGCCTCCCTTCACCATGAATGTCTATAGTAAAACAATGCCTCAGACATCAAACAGTGTACACATAACCATGTCATTTAATAAATCTCTCTAATTCTCAAATAACTGACATTAAGCTCTTGAGACCACTGGAAGTGACTGTTCACCTTTTAATTAAGCAGGACTGCTGTGGTTCACATAGTTAAATGTGTATTGCTAAAATGGCACTGGATAACTAACAAATATCATAAATGCACTTAAGTTCTTAGTATCGAGCACTAAACACAAGCCTATTCCTGGTTTACCTCCTCTCGTCTCTGTACCACTCGAAGTCTGCCTCGGGTACGGCATCAGCCTCACACTGCAGGACCCCTCTCTGCCCCAGAGTGACCCCGACGTCTCTGCCCTCGAACACGGTGGGAGGATCTACACAACACACAGAACATTTCACAGATAAATCATTACACTACATTACAATCATCTGGCAGGAGCTTATATCAAGTTTCAGGACAGTGTGAGTTTATTATTTGTTATATATAACTTCTTTCTTTACACTTGGGTATATGCCTTGAACCCCCCATTTTTATTTAGTTTATTTCTCACTCATACATTACTGAAACAAGCAGTGTGGATTCAAGTGATGTTATATTTTAATATGATTTGTTCTTGATTTAAAAGCTTCACATTGTAAAAAACAAACAAACAAACAATTTATTGGCTTGAAAACTAACCAAAGCTTAGATTTCAAGATGAAATGGTGATCTTGTCAGCTCCTAGACAATAGTAATATTATAATAGTGCAAGATAATAGTATAAAATATGAATGAAAAAGTAAAATATATAGTAATAAATAACAAATCAGAATTTAGTATAGTGCAAACTGTCACGGCTAATCCCCCACGACCGAGAGCTGTCGTAGAAAGAGCATACTGGAACCCAGGAGTTCATTCTGAAGTGCGTTTATTCTTACAAAAACAAAGGAAAAAAGGCACGCGGGCCAAAACAGAAAACCAGGATCAGAGACAGGGCAAAACGAGGCAAAACACGAAGCTCTAACATATATGTATTGCTCACAAAAAGACGTATGATGGACAGATCAGGAAAGACTAACAGAAACAGGTTTAAATACGTAACTTAATGATCACAAAAATACAAGACAGCTCAGGAACACATGACACAAGGACAGAAAACCACATGACCACATGAACACGTGACACAAGCACAAGGGCCGACAGGCATATCAAAATAAAAGAACCAGAACATAAACAGAACAACACAGAAAACCCACAACCAGAAAACCCCAAACAAAAAAAGCAGTGGCTACTCGCCGCCACTGACCAGGCCCATTACACAAACACTGTACAATGGAAGTATAACGTGACAGAGTGACTGAGTGGTGCAACATTGTACTATGGGTAGATAGTAGATGAATAAAAGATAAATGGATGGATACAGATTACTGATCATGACCATGACCATAAAGTGAAACTGGCATGTCCAGGTTTAGATGTAGCCTGGGAGAACAACCTGTCCAATATCAAAGATAAACAAGGGATACAGTATTTATTATGGAATTATAAAAAGTTCAGAAAGGTGAAATTGACAGTTGACTCACAGTTGACCACGAGCTGCATGGTCTTCATGTCTGCAGCGATGTCGTTGACTGCCGTGCACTCGTACTCTCCTGCTCTCTGTCTGCTGATGGAGGAGAGCTCCAAATACTCATCATCGGAGCCAAGGCTGTCACCTGAAGGCAGAGAACGAAAGTACGAAAGTGAATAAAAACAATATGATAGTCTGTGTCGACGCTTAATTATATAGTCTCGATGCAGCGCAGCCATCACCCAGATTTCTCGAGTGGCGCATGGTTTAGAAAGCTGAGGCCTTTATTTAGCACTCATTAGCATATCTGAGTCTCAAATAAAACAGCATGGGACTGCATTTCACTTGTAGAACAGGCTTATATAAGCATGTTGTCGCTTTTCAAAGTCAACCTGCACTTATGAAAGCTAACAGTAGGTGATACTTCTTGTAGATGACGGAGGAACATGTCGGCTGAACTCGGCTGCGAAGAATTCAGATGTATTTATGGATTCTGCGTGACTCATTGGCGGTAAAGGAAGCATGAGTGGAGAAAAGAGGTTCATCTTCAAACATGAATGTTTGCGACTTCCCAACACACGTTCACACACACACACACACACACACACACACACGTTTTTGGAGTCTTAACAGAGAGCAAAGCATGAGATTTTTACGTTTGCCAAAGTTGAGACGCTAAGCTAGATGTTAGTCGTGGGAATCCTTGTGAAGCAGTCCTCAACGCCAAGAAGCAGCACATGCTTGACTTTATCAAAAAACACGACAAATTCCCTGGCACCGAGTGTGACAGTAATGCAGTGCAGTGTATTCACCGTGGTGGGCTCTGAAAGACAGCTTCTCACACCGGGGAGAGGCTGCTAACGAGAAGCACCTCCGCTCACCTGACGAGGAGTGTCAGAGGAGCGCCCTAGAGAAGCAGCATGTTACATCTTGAACGCTACTCGCCCCACAGAACGCAGAGGACAAACACAAGGGTTTACATTTTGAAACCCATATGCAGCTGTGATAAATCAAGAGGGACCTATTGTGAAGGCCCTGTTTTTGCATATTGCATAGTACAGTACCTTCAAAGGTGACTAGGCTAAACCCCGGGAACGGCAGCCAGCTACTCGACAATCTGTTTATTTATATACCCCTCTCATTGACTACTGGGCTTGAAGTGCCTCTTCCTGGGTCTTTAATTATTGCTTACTTGTAGCTCAAAGTGTTGATATTGTCACGAGGGCTGGATGGAACTGGCCCTCGTGAGCTACCTCGGGGGAACCATGGACTAGGCAGACAGGTTTCCATGTTGAGACTTCAGGTTTATTAAAGCAAAG
>JBBPDB010000036.1:7563972-7582906 GCA_037974465.1 Brachypetersius altus | reverse complement strand
GGGACGACACAGGACAGCTAGAACTCAGGAGAGGAAGACCGGGGAAGGCGAGGGGCAGGCGACGCGACCGTGACAATAACTAAACAATGGAATGTAAGCTTTGCCTTATTTAGGCTACTTAAACAGTAATCCTAGGGTATTCTTCATTAGTGAACAATTGTTTGCAATATTTGCTCCCTTCTCAGACACAATGGAAATAAGAGAATTAAGAATAAAGCATAAGTTAATCAAAATTTCCCCTCAAGAAAGTTATTTTTTCTCCAATGAAAATGTTTTTAACATCTAAAACTAAATAAAACATACACAAAGTAAAAAGTAAACCCATGAAGTCATGGGGATCAATTGTGTCACATTAATTTAATTATCTTAGTCATAGCAGTGGGTTAAAAAACAGGCTGATGCATATCTGGACTAGTTGAATGAGTTCTTATTGAAATGTTGAATCTGTCTCTGTCATTGAATTATGTCACTTTTTAGGTAAAATTAGGTGTTTAACAACCTGTTTAAAATACACCAGAATGCCGGAAATGGCATCTAATTTTTGGTTTTTTTTTTTCTTTTGGGAGTGGGGGACCCCATACCACTGACAGTGTGCCTCAACCCCACATTCTGGTTGCCTCTGACACCCCTGGCGTCTATATAAACATATTTTTACATGAAAACTCACATTGAAGCCAAATTTGTTTGTCAAATATTTTCACTGTAGTCATTGTTTTTTAGCCTGTTTAAGTCAAATAGTTTGAAATGACTAGTGGTGCAAAACTAAATGACATTAAACTTGTCTTGGCTGATTGACTACATTTTATATTAACTTATCC
This sequence comes from Brachypetersius altus, assembly GCA_037974465.1. Lineage (NCBI taxonomy): Eukaryota > Metazoa > Chordata > Actinopteri > Characiformes > Alestidae > Brachypetersius > Brachypetersius altus. Next base: position 7,582,088 of record JBBPDB010000036.1, on the reverse strand, counting down.
CTTCTTCATCTTTTCATTGTTGGATGGGCATTCCTAGAAAAGGCACAGCTGTGAATTGAGTTTAGGCTCTGAATGGAGATGTTTGAATTCCAGGCCCATTTGCTTATTTGTTTGTTTGGTCTGCATGGGTTTCTTTCCACACAACACCTTCCCAGAATATGATGCGTCGAGGCATAAGCAATAACAGTGGAACTAATATCAAAGCAGCTTGGCTGGCATTTGGGATGCCTGTGTATGTCCCAATACTGTGACCGTCTGAAATATGAATTCTAATATCAGCCCCTCCACCTCTCCATCTCTGTAAACGTATAAAAATGTGTAGCCAAACAACATAAAATAAGCACATTGAGCCTCCCTGTGGGCAAATCTTCTCGTTTTAGACCCGATCTATTTTGAGTGCGTACTAAAGTCTGTGGTCATTTTCTTATGCTCCTGTGTGACTCACCTGTCATGCACAAGTGAGTGTGCAGTGCTAACAAGAGAAACAGGGCAGAGCAGGATGGACTCTGAAACCCACTCTAACGGCTTCCTTGAGTTTGGGAAATGCTTCACTTGCATTGCAGTCATGGCTTTCAGTTTAGAACTGGAGCACGATGAAAACTGCTTATAGTGAGAAAGACGTCCTCTTTTTTGGGCATTTCGGATTTTAGATGTTTCTAATAAGTTGGCAAGGTATATTTCGAGGAAAGCAAAGTTTGTAACAGTTAGTATCAGGTGCCTAGTCACCCATTCAAGGTGCCAGCATTCAGATAATGAGATCCCAATATATAATGCCCTTCAATTCTTTATGTTTTGCTTTGAATCACCTTGTTGAGTTTCAACCAATTAGCATTCAGCACCACCAGTATACTGATCACTGCCTGATCATCTGGAATCATCTGTTTCTTCACTGGTTCAAGACTTCAGTTAGATGCTGATTCACTTTTGTTTGTGTCTTAACAAACAAAAACATTCCTCTGAAAGTAGTCAGGTTCAGGGACTGGACTGGAAATAAGTCTTTGAAAGTCCTTCATTTTACTGTGGTCATTTTCTTCTCAGTGTGTGCAAAAACTTTTGACTGGTTGTATAACTCCTCATTTGGTGGAACTTTAAGGCACCTCTACGCTTTTGAGACTGGAGTTTGTGTGGAAAGTTATTTTCAGAGTTAGCACCACTCTCCTCCTCGACATGGCCGAGGGTCAGATCTGATCTCCCAGACTAATGAAAGAGCCTCATCAGTGCGGGAGAGAGTAAACAGGATGTCTTTAGCTCAGTCGGCCAGAAACAAGAGCTCTAATGCAGTTTGACTGGGACTCTGACTCCTCCTCTCTCTCTTTCTCTCTCTCTCCCTTCCAGGTCATGGCCGAGGACTCTCGCCCCCATGCTAGAGCGACTGTGACGGCCCGTTCTGTTTATATGTGGTAAGTTGTCCCGTTACGTCTGGGAAACGAGAGCTTGATTTGCCCTTAGGGGACGGTCTGAGAGGTGGACTTTACACGCAAGGCTGCTTTATTGTGCTTTGATAGCCACACATTTTCCCTGATTAGCCATCCACTGGAGAAAAAAAAAAGATAAATAAATAAATAGTATGAGGGAAGAAGACAGATAAGGTAATAATATGTTGGCAGTGGACTTTAATGGGCTCTATTTCATTAACTGGTGAGAAAAAACGGGGGAAAATAAACATTTTATGGTTTCCACTATGGTTGGAAGTGGTCAGTTTGGATTCAAAGCCTCAGGAACAGACTCAAAGAGCTTCAGTGATCTAGTCTCATATTTATCTAATTATCTAAACCATCAGATTAACAGGCCTGTTCATGCTCCACCCACAAATGCCCACTACAACTGATATAAGCTTTATCAATAAATTACTAAATAAGTAAATAATTCAAAACCATGTGAAATGCTCAGATTGTAGCTTAAATTATACCTGAATAATTTAAAATACTCAGATGTTGTTATTGTTTTTGTTTTGTTCTGTTGGGATAGGCTCCATTACCCCTGCCAAACCTCTGCCTTGATCCTTGATAAGGATAAATGGCTCAGAAAAGGAATGGATGAATGGATGGATGGATGTTTAATAGTCAGAAGGCTTCTTTTGTTAAAGAGCTACAGGCTTATTTATTTGTAAACACAACATTTGATCATAAAACCAGGAGAAAATTGCATTTACATCATAATAAATGGATGGATGGATGGATGGATGGATGGATGGATTGAGGCCCTGTGCTTCGTTAAAGAGCTACAGGCTCTGCCAGGTTTTACTTTTAAACAGAAAATGTGATCAGAAAACCAAAAGAAAATCCCATTTACTTCACGATAGGAGAGATGTTAGAATATAAACAGTAAGGTCACACCCAGCTGAAGGCTGAACACAGCCACACATCCCCTAAATCGACTTCATAGCTCATCCCTTTCCTTCGAAAGGCTGGAAATAAGATGGTGAAACATGCTGAAATTGAAAACAGTAATTAGAGAATCACCCCAACGGACATTGCATTCATGCATTCGGCTATAGTTTTGCCTGGTGAAGGTCATTCAGGTAAAGAGGTAGAAACTCAGAGACTGTCTGTCTGTCTGTATGCCTGTCTGACTGCTTCTGTGACATAATATTAAACATTACAGCGCCATGTCATTGGTGCACAGAATCGCAAAAATACCTTTTTCTCTGTCAAACTGTCTTATATTTGTAATAGTTAGTAGGTTAAATGATAGAAATGTTTCACTGACAGACCGCAAAGATACAAGGAGCCTAGATAAAGGAGTTCTAGCCACTCAGCATTCAGCACCACCAGTATACTGATCACCGCCTGATCATCCAGAATCTTCTGCTCCTGTTTCTTCACTGGTTCAGGCCTTAAGTTACTGTGTGTATCAACAACTAAGAAATATTCCTCCGAAACTGGTCAGGGACTGAAAATGAGAGCCTATACATTTATATATAAATGAACATCTACCATTATATATTTTAGATGTTCGACACCAATTCATACATTCCCTCGTTTTCAGTCGTAAAAATTCGTCCGCCGCCAGCAGCAACAGCAGTGTATTGACAATAACCATCACGTACCATCTGTTTTTCCTGTGATGTCATTACCATTGTAACATTTGCGTGGCTGCAGCTGCTGTCAGCTCAGAGATGTGGCAGTTTTTTCAAAGCCAACATATAATCGCCGCATCAAGTGTAGCGAACTTTAAATAGATGGATCCTTCATTGTTCTTCATTGTATCTCGCTTTCTTTTTGTTACACTGAGACAATGCAGTGTGTCCTTGTCACCACCACACACACACACACACACACACACACACACACACACACACACACACACACACACACACGAACACAAACACTCAGTTATTAATAAGCGAGCAGATGAAAGGAGATGAATGTTGGCTTAAAGGCAAAACAAGAATGAATCTCACTTCTCCCATCAAGCAGCTCCTTGTTTACGTCAGGAAATGAAGATGCATTGTGTGGCCTGACCGAAGGTTATTTATTCATATGTGCAAGACCATCAGTGTATTCATACAGACTTGAAAATTGCATTTTCTAACCTGAGCAGGCCTGGGGCTGTTTTCTGTCCAGACCTGTACAAGGTCACGACGCTTCACAAGGGGATTATTGCTGTAGTGATATTACACAATAGATGTGATATGAGTATTAATGCTTATTGATTTTGCTGGTCAGTGCAGGCTGGGGTTCAGTTTTTTCAAGATATATACTGTAAATATGCCTTTTTAAATAAAAGCAGCATGTCAACAAAATTTTAATTTTTATTATAAATTAAAATCAAAATGATTCTTTACAGAAATGTAATTGATCTCTTACCTGAAATGTAATACAGTCTTATATTAATTATTTCAATTATATTAGGTCTTTTTTTAAATGCTGTCACTAATGTGTCACTGTTGTCAGAATTTTGACTACGGTATTATTTTTCAAATGTTAATATTTTCAAATGTTTGAGAAATGTCCATTTTTGGAGATAGTCAGAGGTTTTAGAATAACAAGAACATAATTACTTTGAAGAATTATGAGATAAACTATTTTCAGAATTGAGAATTCTAACCTATTTTTAAAGAAAAAAATGTTTAAATACTGTCCAAAATGAGAGTAGAAAAGAGACGATCCCTAAAATGAGAAAAAACATTGCTTTTTGTGTCCTGTATCAAAAACAGTGCAAAACAAGAAGTAATAAATGTAATAAATGTTCTGATTACAGTGAAGCTGAATGGGCCTGAGCTCCCTCTGTGCTCTAATCTGAATGTATTACAGCGTGTTATGATACACAAAAGCCCATCCAATTGATTGGGCAAAGCTGCGGGTGTCTGCTAATAGAGACAGGATGCAAAGTCCAGCCCTGTGACTAATCCTGACCATTGTACACGGACAGATAAGGATGTAAAAAAAAGTTAGAAAGTGAACCAGAGCCGGATCTGGTGGGGGGCAGGGGGCGGGGGGTTTACTGGGCCGGCGCCCAGCAAAGCGGACGGCCCCAAACCGCGGTTAATTTCAGCTGGGATCTCACACTCATTTCCTTCAGCATTAACCAGAAAAGAGACTAATTCCACAATAGTGTGGGTTATCTTGGCAGCTTTGGTGTGGGGGGTATTAAAGAACAACATAGATTAAACAAAAGGAAGTAAATCTCGCTGGCATGCAGGGCCATTGTTTTAATGCACTATAATACAGCCATAAAAAGGGACATAAAACTCAGGGATAGGAATGAAAGCGTGTCAAAAACTATAATACGGACGATCAGCGATGAGCTTGTTGTCAGAGGCCGAAATGAGTGACTAATAACGTTGACGGACGCACTTTTCCGGCCGCACCTGGACACCCAGGCTGCTTCTGGTGGCTCAGAACCTTCTGATACTCATGACGCTTGGGTGTCATCAATAATGCAACGCGCTCGGACCAGAACTGGTGCAGTGTAATGGGGCGGCCCTCTCTCTGAAGACAGACTTCAAATGTATGGAGGGAGATTAAATTCTCTTTGTTGTTGTCTTTTATAAGTGAGTGTGAGTTTACTTCAGGGATACGGCGCATGCATGCATACACACACACACACACACACATAGAGACACACAAACACACTAAAAAAATATTGGCCTCAAACACCAGAGGCAGCCCATTTTCAGCGCCTTTTCATTTGCTGTTTCTCTTCTGCTGAAAGTCTGCAGCTCTTTCATCCACCCGTCGCACACACGTACACACACGCACACACGCACGCGCGCACACACACACACACACACACACACACACACACACACACACACTATGGTTTTCAATGGGAATATTTCTCTCTTCCTATTCCGCTTTCTGTTCTGTTTCTCTCTCTCTCTCTCTCTCTCTCTCTCTCTGTCTCTCTCTCTCTCTCTCTCTCTCTCTCTTTTTTCATTTTTATCTGCTGCTGCACCTCCACCCCTCAGCTCTTCTTCAGAGGACATGTGTGTCTTGTCATCTTCACAACAAATTGCTGTGTCTCTGTCAGAGCCCACGACCCCCTGGCCCCTTCAGGGTCACCACGGGGGTCTCGGAGAGTCCCGTGATCAGACAGTACGAGGTCGGCCAGAGTCATGGGAAAATATCCCCAAGCTTTCTTCTTTTTTTCTGTAATTCCCTCCTGAGCTCCTGTCTCCTCTGCTCCGAGAGTCAGGAAAAGCCTCTTAGCTTTCGACAGAGCGGCGCAGAACCCCGACAGATAATGTGTCTTTCTGTGGAGAGGTGAGGAAGCCACCTGACACTTATTTATTTATTATGTACCCGCCACTTGTCCGCCCTGCTGTATCTCTGCTGTGGAGAGATGCTGTCTTCATAGAAGGCTACAGAGCCGGCACTCAATAATAGATGGACCTGGTATTTTTACATAGTCCCCTGGTTAAGATTAAGCTTGTGCAGTATTGGCGGCTACAAATGCTGCAGGACAGCCTTCTTCTGCTCCTTTTATCATTAATTTTCAACATAATTTACTTTATCTGTGACTCTAACTGGCTCCTAGATAGGTTTAGAAGCTTTGAACTTTTTGCGATGTTTTCATCCAGCTGAAAGTACCATTAGGGCATAGCAACTGAAGGGCTGAATTTGATCTACAGTGTTTAGGTGTTAAATGAATCTGTCTATCCATCCATCCACCCATCTATCCATCTTGCTAGTATACAGATAGTGTCTGAAATAACTGAGATATATAGTGATGTACCATAAGATACCAACTCATTTACATGAACACACAACACTGCAGACCTTCTTATGCAAGTAATTGGCTGAACTTTCATAGCTTTTATGATGGTCTCCCTTTTATACGGGAGTCAATATGCATGCCAATGTATTTAAGGCTAATTTCAGGACCTGCCAAAGGACTCCCTTTGGGGCAGCTGTCTGTGGTGCTCAAACTCTCATTATACTGAATAGCGCTGATAAACTCGCCAGCCACTTTATTGGATACCTCTCCAATTTGTTGGTTGCTCCAATCTGTTGTCATGAACACGTACTTTATCAGTACTGTAAGTTTTTATGGTCAAGTTTTAACATTTACTAAACTAAACAATAGGTACTTTATCTACACACAGTACTGTGCAAGTTGTGCAAGTCACCCCTCTCTATATATTGCTTTAAATCGTCTTGTTAGTGCAAAAATATTAGGTTCTTCTTGTCAAACCACCTTATTTTTGTCATACTGAGTAGAATAACATTTTACTAACAGGCTGATAAAGGAGCTCAGCATTCAGGAGCACCAGCATACTGATCACTGCCTGATCATAAGGAATCATCTGCTCCGGTTTCTTCACTGCTCAGCTAGATGCTCTTTGTTTGATTGAATGATTCATACGTAGGTCACTGTGTGTATTTACAAGCAAAAACATTTCCATGAAACCAGTCAGGTTCAGGGACTGGACTGGAAATGAGAGTCTTTGGCGTAGTGGGCAGGATACTTGCCTCTAGACCAAGAGGTCATGGGTTCGAATCCTACCTTCAGCAGACCACCATTGGGTCCCTGAGCAAGACCCTTAACCCCAAGTTGCTCCAGGGAGAGACTGTCCCCTGTAGTTAGTGAATGGAAGTCGCTTTGGATAAAAGCGCCTGATAAAAAAAAAAACACAGCACCTGGGGAGCAGTGTGTGGGGACAGTACCTTACTCAAGGGCACCTTGGTGGTGCCGCTAGCAGTCCTGTGATTCAAACCCATGCAGGTCGAACTCCCTAACCATTAGGTCACTAGCAGCTCAAACTGTTGTTAAATAAATCTGTGAACTAAAACCTAAAAGTAGTTATTTTCACCTATTTAAACATTTTCACCCTTTTTGACCAGCGATATTCTCCTGTTCCAATTTAAATTGCACACGCTCTAGATAAGAGTAGAGTAGAGGTATGAGGCCAAGCTGGTTCAGCTGTACGGTCATTTTCACATGACATGAAAGAATGTAGGAATGCCTGTGCTCACAGGCTCTTTATCGCTAAATAACTGGGCACATTGATCTGGACACTGCCTTCTCATAACATTCCACTTAATACTCTAACCTATACCCAAACACCATTACAGTTCTAGCTTGCATGCACTTGGGTTTGGTGTGTAATACTGTTCCCCATGGTATTTGAAACTTGTACTTCAACATGATGACGATTTCTGGTCTATATAATAAAACAATCAATAAACTATATCTGCAATTCATTTCCTAAGAGACCATCTGTTAACAACAATATGCTAAACAGTAAAAATGGCTCCACTCATAAACGTATGAAGGATAAAGACGTGTGTGGGGATGGTACCTCACTCAAGGGTACCTCAGTGGTGCCACTGGGATTTGAACCTACATCCTTCCGATTACAATGGCAACTCAATGTCAATATTTTCAATCTATCTCTCAATAAACCATCACCTAACAGTTTGGTAACGAGTATACATTTATCCTTCATATATGTATGAGTGGAGCCAGTTTCAAACATGCAATTCCTGCTTTGTACAATCCAGCAAAACCTGCTCCTAAAATGCTAAATTTCTTTCATTAAACTGTCTTTAATATCCAAGCCTTTTAAGATTACTGTTTGCCATCTTAAGGGACGAGCTTCCCGAAACGCAACATCTCTGATTTATCACATGGGAACTGAGCCGAGAGAGAACTGGACACTGTTAGTAGGACTGCTATTTATGAGAAAAACAGCTAAGCCACACTCTTCAGGCTTAAACATTACCCAGTAATTGATTTATTTTCATGACTTGCCCGCTCATTACACTTGCTAATAATTAGTGTCACTTAAAAAAGCAGGAAACGACACTGAGGGGGCTTCACATGAGGCATCCAGTCACATTTCTATGCGATTCATCGCTCGGCATTAACACATTTCAAGTTTCCGTGTTGCTGCTCTGCATAACCCAATTAAACATCCGCGCTGCAAATACACACAAGTCCGTAATGTCTGATGCAGCTGCAGCAATATTGTTTTCATCCAGTGGAAATGTCAGACGATTTGACATGCAAATGATGACCTCTTTCACGAGTTGATTACCATACACAGGCTTTAATCAGGCCACGAGTATTTACTTCATCTGCATTCTGTCACAAAACACTCACTCTTTTCAGGGCTTTTTCCTCGGCGAGTAAAAAGAGAGAAAAAGACATCACCGAAAACATCCCACAACAACTGCTCAGCTCGCTGAATAGAGAGGGGGTGGGGGTGGAGGTGTTGTGGCAGATGTCCCATGATTCCTAGTGAGGGAGGATAAAGGCTTCCCTCGCCACGGTTCGGACTCAAATCCTGCCCTCTAGGTGACTTACATTCACAAGTTAAAGACAAAAACAGATGGGCTCCATAACAAGCCCTCAGGAAATGGTTCTGAATAACTGATCCGAGCCTTTTAGGGAATGATATTTAAAAACAAATCAAGCATATGGTAGTTATTCACTCCGAGTCCATTACTTTCTTCGAGTGTGAATTTGACAAACTGTTATTCCATTTCTCCCAGCAAAAAAATACAAATAAAACAAAAACACAAAAACAAACCATCAGTTAACTCATATTTTTTATGATTTCCCACAATGCTGGATGTTAAGCTCCTTAAATTCTTTTCCATTTCATAAATACATAGAAAACAAAGGCAAATAATCAATTTACCTGAATAAAATACACGTGTGGATCCAGAAATGTTAACTTGTTTATAGCTGACACCATTTAACGATTTCATATCGTTTATCTATCAAATAACATCGGTCAACAGATCAGACTCATCAGAGATAAGTTTCTGTGGGTTCTGTAGTGTTTTTCATGCTGATTTCTAATCTGTGTGTAGTTTTTCCTGCAGGTACAGGGTTTGTGATAAAGCTAGGTCTATACTGCATGATAGTTGGTATAATGATTATATAATAATCATATGCTGAGTGTTTTTGAAGAAACAGTGGGAGCTGACTGACGCTGATCATTATATCTATGCCACAGTGTGGCCTGTCTGACTTCACACTGAAAATATTGAAGCAGCTCTTGATTGGTGTCTGTGGTTTAATAAAAACTGCATGCAAGTCTATTGCAAATCTAATATTACTCATAATTCAGAAAGTTGATCTGAAATCAGCTTGAAAAACTGGTTTAGAAAAGTGTGCTGTGGTTTCTGATGATTACATGTTTTGTTGTTGTTGACCTGTGTTACTATCTACAAAAAACTACATTTGTGTCCAATGAGTCTAACTAAGCAAAAATAAATAAAGGCTAATTATGTTTGTCAGATGAAACTGTCAGTGACTATAATAAAGGTATACAGTAAGTTCTGTTCCAAGAGCATCCGCAGATAGTGAAAAAACGCATTGTATTTTGGTTAAAAACTAAAAAATGCTTAAAATGCCTATTTTTATAGTGTAAACTCTAAATATGCCCCAAGTATGCTTTAAGCTCAGTTTAATGCATTACCCTTAAAGATAATGTAAAGGTAAATCATTAATCCGAATCAGAAAACTTTATTGCTTAAAAACCATTAGCATTAACGGTTAGCATTAATGGTGCGCGGCTAGCCAAAACAAAGACACAAAAGAAACGCTGAAATAAGTCTCTATACCCACATGTTTAGACAGGGCACAGCTTACTAATACTAAATAAACTGAGATAACAGTTGAAAATTTTACGAAGCTAAGACAGCAGGCTTCTTCTTCTTCTTCTTCTTTTTATGATGCCTGACAACTTTTCAGTTGGACTGAATCCATGACTGCTGATCCGCGTAAAAGTGAGGGTTACTGTATTACACTTCTGTTTCATCACTCTCAGTATGAAAAGAATAAAAATCGCAAAGCAGTTCTTCATAGTAAGATCAGTGATAAGCTAAAAGGTCGAACACAAGACATGGATGACAGCACAGCATGGGATGTTACAGAAGTCAGAACATGACACAAAAAGCTCATTTTAAGAGCGTTTTGTTGCTACTGCATACCAGTACAATGGTGGGCTTTTAGATTAATCAGTTAATCAAATATTAACACAAACACATTTGTCCTTTAATGAAATAGTGATCTGTTGCAGCCTTTCTTCATCCATCCTCTTTTATCTGTCTAGCACATATGACAGTTTCACACACTCATGCCACCCCTCCAGAAAACGTTCCTGGAGTGTTCTGAACCATATACCACAAGCAGATTTGACTTTCTGGGGCAGGGGAGTATGCTACTTTTAACAGTGACACCTTCCCCGCTTGTCTCAGCAGCAATTCACACAAAACAGCATTCCCCGGTGCTCGCCTGTCTCATCTGTGCTTGCTGTGTAAATCCACCCTATAATGGGTTTTAATATGACAACAAAAGTGAAAAGGTCGGAGAGGGAATAAAGCTAAAATGTGGTTACAGCTGACCTTCTTGAGTTCTTTCCTACAAACTAGAAGCAGCAAACTTTGTTTATAGCCTCAGGCCATTTCAAGTTAATATACATTTTGGTGTCTGTATTCCTAGCACAGAACATCTTATTAAAAACACATGCATTTATTTGGCTTGTGTTTTTGAGATAGAAACTTCGCGCTACATAGGTAAACTTCTGCGATGGAGTCTGTCTTTCTGGAGCGCATGTGGGGTCCCAGGGGCCTCAGAGGGTCATGGTCAGCTCCTGCTTAAGACCACATTAACTTTAGTTAATAACAAGAGCCACTATCTTGGCTCTAATTCTTAATTGATTTATACATTACACTCTTAAAACATGACTCTTCCTGTAGTGTAGTGTAGTGAGTGAGTGAGTGTGTGTGTGTGTGTGTGTGTAAAATGCACAGCTTCACTCCTGACACACACACACACTCTGCTGTTAACATGACTGTTTTAATTGTTGCAGGTGTAGAGTCTTGTGTAGTTTAACAGGTGTAATACAATACTTGTATGTATTATTTTCTTCAAACATATTATTTGTTTGGGGTTTTGAATCAAGTGTTTTAATAATGTATCAAACAAAAGTGACATTCACATTTGACACAGATTTGACACACCCACAAAAGAAAAACAATGCACTCTCTTGTTTTTATCCATGGCTGTATGTACGGGCACAAAATGTGCCTTGGTGCCACTCACGATGCACATGGATGGTTAATCAGGAATAAAGCTGCAGAGAAACAGGACCGCCCACTAACTCCATACTCATGAGGCACAGAGTATACCGGAACTATCAGCAAAGCAGAGAGAAAATGTGTTGGAGACTTAAAAAACAGAAACAGAATTTAATAACATGGCCTGTGAGAGCACACTGAGGCCACATCATTGCACATTTTGCATCTTTTCACGTCTGTAAATCCAATCACAACGTAATTCTGAAATATTCTTCAGCATGTCCCTGAAATGCTTCCCTCAAATTTGCAGAGTGAGTCCTGAGTGTCTCTAACAAGCTCTGAAAATTACAAGCAGCCTCGTTATAAAACATAATCCATAAACAGCAACCAAATCTGATTGAGGGAATTGATCTTGTTGCAGGATTAACTGAACAATCTGATTATGAGAATTTCTATTTTTTATTTATCAGTCGGTATCAGAAGTGGAGATCCATCTGTTGATGCATGAGAAGTGATGTGTGTTGCAGGATGTGATGCTAAAGTCTCTCAGATCAGAAGCCTATAATTTTGCAAGTCATTTTTGGTCCCACTTACGTTCTGCTATTGATCAAGCAGCGGACCTGCAGAACTCTGATCTAAGCAATTTACTGTAATGACTAGGACCCTCATGAGGAAATTAATACAATGGGTTTTTTTTTATAGTGAGTGAACACACCACAGCACACAGTGTGAAACTCTTCTCGCGGGCGTTAACACCAAGATTACAAACGGCGTTAAAAAAAATTAATCTATGCCCACCTCTAAAATAAACACATGTAACTAATTCAAAGAAAAATACATTTCATAACTATTAAACACATTTTAAAACATAAATAATTAGAAGAACTTCAATTCAATATGAACTTCAAGTGTGTTATTTAACTCTGGCAGCAGATTTAAATGAGTTATAAATGAGTTATAAACACATCTTCCAGAGACTGACAAAATCATTTCTCAGTACTACAAACCGATCTCATATAGCCTAGTTCAATGTTGTCATAACAGAGAAAATATTATAGCAGTGATAAAAGATAACGCAGTGGACTTGCTTTTTTCACCTTCAGTTAGGTGTTTATCATAAACCCATTTCCAGAAAAGTTAGGATACTGTAGAAAATGTAAATTAAAACAAAACATGATGGTTTGCTTGTAAATCTACATTTAATTAAAAAAAAATATATATGCTCCGTTTATATTTGATACTATTCCAAAAAGTTGGATCATTTTTTCTTTAAAACCACTCTAACAATGTTTGGGAACTGAGGAGACCAGTTGAAAGTAGCTCTGAATGTAAAATGTTCCATCACAGAAGCTGATTTTTGAACTGCGCAATAAAAACAAGCCGGATGGTCCCTCCACTCTTTAACCCAGAGGACGCTGTGCCCTTGATATCCAAAAATAATTCTGTACATTTTGATTACACAGATCTATGGACAATTTTCCACTTCGCCCTTGGTCCACTTCACTTAGTTTCTTTTTGAATGGAGTTTTAACTTATAACTGTGGAAATGGTTCCAAACTGTGTCGCTGTATTGTGTCTGCGCTGCCTCCCGAGGACCTAAAGATCACGACCATGCAACCCTGTTTTTTGGCCTTGACCTTGTGTGTAGTTATTTTTCTGGATTCTCTGAATTTTTATGGTGTTGTGTACCATTAGTGATGATGATGATTTTTTTTTTTTAGTTCGGATGTTATTACCCCTCCCCATCCTTTTATCTGAGAGATTCTTTTTATACCCAAATGCGAGAGATTCAATTATACCCAACTGACCTGTTGCCATTTAATCTAGTAGGATGGTTAGAGATGTTACACCAGTGAGTTGTTACACCATTTTTTCCTCTCAGTCTTTTGTTGCCACTGTATACATTTTTCTTAAATTATGTTTCTGGCATCAAAGTCAAATGAGCATATAGTGTTCATTAACATTCTCAGTTGGTATGTTGTCTTTTATGTATATTTTACATCCAGCTAGAATAATCAGTTCTCTTAACAGATTCAGTCTAACGCAGATTTTTTCTGAGAAACGTGGTGGTGCCAGCACTGGAAAGAAGAAGAAGCCTAGTTTTCTGTTTCTGATTCTTTATTTACTTTTACATTTTCTTTAAGGGTAATGCACTGAGCTTAAAATGAAATTGAAGTGTTCTGGGAGCATATTTTGAGGCATATTTAGGGTTTACACTATAAAACTATGCATTTTTTAACCAAAACACAACAATGCGTTTTTTCACCATACGTAACCGCGAAAAGCGGGAGGTTTCTGTATTGCCATTTTGTTTAAGAGTGGACAACAGATTTGTTTTCATTTTATTCGAGTTCTGTAAACGCTCTATCATTTCTCTTATTTGATGTTTTGTCATTTCCTTTAAAGAACAATATAGAGTTATATTGTCAGTGTGACACTATCGGACTAGATTTATGGGGACTTTTCTGTTGACTATGGCTGTGGTCTTGTCCCTGGTGGGTGCACATATGCACATGTGTATCAAGCCGTTTCTGTTTTAGATTCGCTTTGTCAGTCACTCGTTCATTCAGATTCATTCCTGTTATTGAGCTTTGGCCCTTGTGCATCCAACAATAAAGGCACCATGTATAGCGATAGAAAACAGTTATACATACTGATCCCTTTAGGGCACATTTCCTAACTCTAGGGAAAGAGTTATATGATTTAAATGAGACAAATTCATAGTCTCTGAAGGTATTACTGATGAGAGGTTCAGGTTACAGGGTATATGTTTTAGCAGAACTTGAATTTGAAGTACTGCAAAGTTGAGCTAAAGACTGAACAGCAAACTAAAGGAACTGGTCCCATCCACACATATAACAGTGCAAGTGGAGGGAGACCAGGAGACCAGCGAAGGATGTCACTGAAGCCAGTCGCCTCGAGGCAGTTCAAGTTTTCTCTCATAAATGCAGATGACAGCGGCAGCTCACAAAAAGCCGTATGAAGATTAGGATGCATCGGATCTGTTTCTCCTTGACCTTGTTCCGCATCAACAAGTACCTGCTGGATAATATGGCTACATAACCCATGGGGTGCACAGGACCTTTTGGAGCTCCCTTGTTTGGACTGCTGCGAATTAGTTTTGGCATAAATATGGCACGCCTCTGCAGACATGATCTTAGCCCTGTTCACTCCCACGTTTACACAACCCACTGGAGTATACGGAAGATGCATGCCAGCTTGAATTTTCAGCTTTAATTAGAATACATCTTCTGAAACCCCATCATTTTCCATTTCTGTCACCTGCTCAGTTCAGTTCTGTCATATTCACGAAGGAGAGAGAGAGAGAGAGAGAGAGAGGCACTAACAGAGACAGAGACAGACATGCATTAACAAACACAGGCATATGTTAGTATTAAATGTCTCTGTCAGTTCAAAGCTGAAAGTCAGGTAGATCCTAAAATCACACAGGTTCGTCATCCAAAAAACTCCCACGCATTTTTCCATTTTTCCACTGTGTTCCTCTTGTCAGGCCTGTTCCGTACGCTCCCTGCAATAAACCAGCAATGCGGAGGAAGCATATGGTTGTTCAGCCATGTTTTATCTCTCCTCAAGCTTTGACTAAAGTAGTAACGGCAAAAAAACCTATGCAATGAATATCCATAACAAATGTTCAAGGTGTTTTGTGTTTTTAATGCATACAAGAAATGTACCTTTGACCAAGCATTATGCACAACAGGTTCTACCTTGAAGCAAAATCCCCCTTTTTTCTGGCATCACTTAGCACATTAATGACCAGCAGCTACCTGCAGGACAGCACTGCCCTTTACTTTCCTCCAGCCTGCAGCTGATAGAAAAATGTCAGAGGGCAGAGTCTTGAATGCCTTGTGAAATACATTATTAAAATGTATGTTCTTTAACCCTTAGAAGCTGCAGTTACCAGCGGCAATAAACGGTGTGTTGTGGTTTTATAAGAATCGTTTCTCAATTGTAGTACATCTAAATGCGAAAGGTGTCAGCCGCTGCACTTTTGATGGATACCACATTTACATACATAAGATCATGATTTGAATTTCATTATAAGTTACTGTTGTGTGTAAAGTTTTGAAAATTGTGTGTAAAGTTGTGTGTTGTGTGTAAAGTTTTGAAAACGTTGTCATTTGTTGCCATCAAATCACATGAAAAACTCCAGAAGGTACAAAACGTGTCAACACAGAATGTAAACCTAATAAAATGAAGGCACTCACATTACCCATGTAATCAATTACATATTTAGGTAATCCTTTTATAAACATTATGGCTAAATGATTTTAGGCTTTTAAAGGTCAAGTATCGGCCACCTCTCGCAGTGGTCATAGCACATATACGATCAACATTACCTTGGTTGCACAAGCTGGTCTTTGCAATCTGTCAATGTGAGTTTAATAACTCGAAAGTGTCTGAAGCGCTGACCTTGCAGACACCACCTTTAACTGCCTGGAGGCAAGCAGGACGGGGAGGTTTAATGCTCAAGCGCTGAGGTGTTCCAATCCCAGACTCGGCGGAGACAGAGAAGCGGTCACAGAGTCAGCAGCCCGGAGCGATGAAGAGGAGGAGGATGAAGGGGGAATACTGCAGCTGACAGCTTCACTCTCATGCTGCCTAAAGCCTTAATGAACTAAGCTCCATCTGAGCTCCTCTGTGTTTGGCACGCCAGCCGTGTGGAGTAAATCGCTCGCCGTAAACACTGGCCTCAGGAGGAAAAAAACATACACAATCTACATAAACAATAGCAAGCCCTGAGCCTGTTGTGTGTGAATATGTTTCCTGAAGTTGCATTCTGGCTCGAATTCTTTCCCGTAAGCTTGCGTTTGCAGACACACTCTCTCTGTTTGCATAATTCCTGCTCATGTGGGCCATTACTAACTCATTTGTCACCACAAACGTGAAGAGCACATTTTAGCCTCTTTGCATATGGAGAGCAAATTGGATTTCTATTGAAATGTGGTGTTTACTCTGTAAACACTGAAAGGTCTCACATACCTGTCTATCTCGGTCTTTCTCTCTCTCTCCAGCTGCTATTGTGGGCACTCTCTGTCAATCAGGAGCTAAAATGATTCCATTCAGTGCAGTGTGTGTGTGTGTTTTTCAGGGATGTGGTGACTGGTTGGCTCTGGCACGTTTGTGTCCAGGCATTCTGCAGCAGCTGACCTCCCTGCTACATCCCCCAGCTCTCTCAATCAAGCCACTATTCTGGCACCACGTTGCCAAGGTAACAGGGCAGATCACTTCAGGTCCGCCTAAGCGCAGGGGTATGGACCGACTGCACCATAGGAACCGAACGTCAGAGCTAATGCACAACATGGTCGGCGTACTCACTCTGCATGACCCCGAATTAACTTGCCTGCTCTCAGAATTACAACAAAAAGTCTTTTAAGGAGTGAGAACTAGTCAATTACACATTTTTTTGTCATCATCAGAAACACACTTTTCTAAACCAGTTTTTCATGTTGATTTCAGATCAGTTTTTTGAATTATGAGTAATATTAGATTTGCAATAGACTTGCATGCTGTTTTTATTAAACCACAGGCACCAATCAAGAGCTGTTTCAGTGTGAAGTCAGACGCACACTGTGGCATAGATATACTGATCAGTGTCAGTCAACTACCACTGTTTCTTCACAAACACTCAGCAGATGATCATTATATGATCATTATACCAACTATCATGCAGTATAGAACTAGCTTCATCACAAAAACTTTATGTGTGGGAAAAAACTAAACACTATAAAACCCACATAAACTTATCTCTGATGATTTTGAACTGTTGGCCGGTGTTATCGCTGTTGTTTTGGACTCCTGAGCTCCTGTTTCTGTTGTTTTAATGGAAATCAATTGAGCAGCTGAATTTATTTCCACTGTGAACTCTTACCCAGCTCTGCAGAACAACTTCGAGACAAGAAAACATTAAATGCCCCCCTTCAGAACTAAAGGTTGCCCACAAAGATCTTTCATCCACTCAGTCTGGTCTGCTGTTCCATATTTGAAACCCATGGGTTTTACTAATGAAGTCAAGGGGGGGTCTGCCCCGCTTGTGCAAGAGGGCGCTAATCTTGCCTTGGCCCCTCCGCATGACTCAAAGCCCCTCGATATCATGTCACGGAATATAATCACAGCGACCCACCAGTAGAAACAAAGGTCTGTATGCAAACAAATATTAGCAGTGATTATCAGATCTCTGAACCGTGTCTATGCTTATAGAAGGCTGAGAGAAAGCTCCTAATTATATTTTTAATCTAGTAATTAATCAAAGACAACAGGCAACCAACATAAAGAAAATGTGGCAGTGGTGACCGATGTGCTCGCTTTCCAGTCAAGTGCCTGAGGCCTGACAACCTTCTATACACCTTCTAAAGTAATATTTAAAAATACCTAAAACTATTGTCTTCACTACTCTTTTAAAAATAAAGCTGCCAAAAAGGATCTCATAAGAGACGAAGGTCTCTCTATAACCTGTTCTATGGAAAGTCCTTCAAAATATTCTCCTGTATCTATCATGAGGACATTCACTCCCCACAAATACAGAGAGCACTACAGTTTATTTTTAAATCAGCATCTCTATGAGTGACAACCATTCCATGCCAGTGTCTGTTAAATTCCTACACAAGCACCTCATTC
>JBBPDB010000036.1:7523269-7534772 GCA_037974465.1 Brachypetersius altus | reverse complement strand
GCATTTAACCCATTCACCAAGTGAAGCAGGGGGCAGCAGGAACACGGCGCCCGGGGAGCAGTGTGTGGGGACGGTACGGTACCTTGCTCAGGGTACCTCAGAGGTGCCTAGCGGTCTTGGGAATCATTAAAAACCCAATAGCTGGTTGGATTTATCATTTACTAAGATATTATCTGATATGGAGAACAGTGCTTTACTGCCTGACAAAGTTCCCAAATAAACAGTACAAACGTAGAGGAAAGTCTAAACTAATATAAATTCAAGTATTTAGTTCTCAGAGAGTTCAAATGTGATTCTGATGCCTGAATTTGGAACTCTGCCCACACTAATGCACAGAGCCAGAGCTCCAGTGCTCCTTTTCTTCAATATTATTATTATTTTTTGTGGTTGTATATGTGTATGGTTTCATTAGGCTGTAATAAACCACATGGAACTTCTTATTAAAATAACAAAAAAACCCAAAATGCAATAAGTTTAAATGTATTCCAATGCAATTTATTTGAACTGTAGTTGAAGTAGGCTTCACATATAGAGAGGTGTTGGAATACAGATTGCTATGGCAACTCTTTTAATGTTTTGAAAAACAAATCAAGTGCACCGCAATGCGCCAAGTACCAGTAAGTAGAATTCTATACATGAGATCAAAAGTAAGACCACCTTCTTCATCTATGTTTACATTTATGTAAAATTTCTGAACTTCTTCTGTTTGTGTTTAACCCCACATTTTTTGGGACTTTAAAGTAGCTCTTGTTTTTCATCCCCTAAGTTGACTTGTTGATATGGTCAGGAAAACATGATGTTACATGCAAAGAACCTACAGAATCGGAATCAGTCTGATATCGGATAAGTGAATTACGTCACTATCTGCAATACAGATATTGGCTCAGATCAGTCCCATCTCTGCTACATAGTATTTCATTTATAAGCGACCACGTACAAACATAATCATGATTCAACAAACATAAACCTTTTAAACATAAATGTTATGCACTGTACCGGAGTTAGTACATTACCTTAAGGCAAATTTTCCACTGTAGTCCCGTGATAGGACAATTAAAACACTGAGCGAACAACTTTTATTTCTAAGCTAGACAAACAAAGGGCACAATATAGGCTCTGAACAGTTCAATATCAGTATGGTAATTATTATTAGAAGTGAAAAGAACATTAACTTCTCCCAGGAACAGTGAACAGGCGCACAGGCAGACTTCCATTCTTTAACTTTTATTTTCAAAACACACAAAGTAAACTGGCCGGATAACTAGAGAGCAGCCGAAACAAAAACTGATAAACTGTATCAGAGTCAGAAGGACACCAAGGTCCACCACACCCAAATTTAAATACAGAATATCAAAACCCCATTAACCAATCAGGACACAAAGCATAATTTCCTGAGCACACCACCAGCTGAAACATATAATCCTATAACTAAGAATCCCCAAACAAAACAAAACACTACCTAATCACGGCCGCAAACCATCACTGTCCCCAAGACCTGACATAAGTCGAAAGTGAGAAATAATGTATGTTGTTTCAAACTGTATTTTGTTAACAGTAAATTAATTTCTTTGTGAGAGGAAACCTTCCGAAACTATTCATGAACATTCACAGCGCCATCATGAGTGCCATCATCTTAATTACAGGCTAGTTGGATGCTTGTTTTCACCATATGGTCTGTCTACATATTACATTGAACAATAAAGTTAAATCATCACTGTGAGCTTTAACACCGGACTGGCAGCCGCAGTCCAATTACTGTCTGTTTGTGATTGAAATGGTGGAGGAGGGCTGAGAAAACAAACGGCTGAACAAATGCATGGCTAAGGCTTTACTCTCCTTCTGTTCCATTATCCGCATTGATCTGCTCTCATTCTTTCTCCCTTGCTGCGTCTTTTTCCATCCATGTCTGATTTTAGATTGTCTGTCTTACTGACCGTCTTTCGATGTTCCATGTCACAGCAACAGATAACGAGACAGAGATTCTAATGAAGACAGAAATGAAAACAAAAAGTGATTAAAAAAAATGCACCATGTCATCTCTCTCCCTCTCTTTATTTCGCTCTCATTTGCTCTTTGTCTCTCTATCTCTCATTCATTCTCTCTCACTCTCACCCTCTCGTTCTTTCTCTCCCTCTTTCTCTCTCCCTCTCCCTCTATCTTCCTCTTTCTCTCTCTCTCTCTCTCTCTCTCGCTCACTCTTGCTCTCTCTGTGTTTCTGTCACTCTGTCTCTCTCTCTCTCTCTCTCTCACTCCCTCTCTCTCTCGCTCACTCTTGCTCTCTCTGTCTCTCTCTGTGTTTCTGTCACTCTGTCTCTCGCTCTCTCTCTCTCTCTCACTCCCTCTTTCTCTCTCTCTCTGTCTCTCTCTGCAACCCACGATGATGTAAATCATTCCAGCACCTGCAACTAAAAACACTGCAGGTGGTTTAAATGGGCGAGTATGAATCAATCCAGTAGATTGTCAGAGCGTGTTATGACCTCGCACCCTTTCTGATGAACATTGATTGGTAAACGTAGGCTGCTTTAGCAGGTAAGCCTCCCCTTACAGTAAAAACATGTGTGTCGCATTGACGCGGCCGCCATTCGTGATCCGCGCGTGCGTAAAGATTACAACACACACATTCATTATGAAAGACAATGGAGGAGCTGTTGACTCAATTACCCGCCACATGACCAGACTTTACACTACATGCCTACACTATCAGATGCTGGCAAGCCACAACACTTGCTTTCCTCCCACCAGACATCTGTCGCATGAGGTTATCGGTGTTTAGGCTTGCAGTCATGCATTCGAAGCAGACGCCCACTCCGCAGACACGCTCCCCTACTTGGTGCACCTCCTGTTAAGTGAGGAGCACGGGGCTGTTCTGGGCTCCAAATCCAGCACTCAACCCGGTGTAATCTGTGTGTGTTGGATTCTGTCTGTGCCAAAAGAAAAAATGAACATCCACACTTCTTTGGCGCCGAACACTGCTGCGAAAGATCCACTTCAAGTCGGAGGAGTTCTCGGGCAGATCTGAAGAGACACATTCCATCTGTGGACCTTTCAGGAGAAAGTAGTGTCGCTACAGACAGAGACAGGGGAGATTCCACTAACATCCAGACAGAGCAGCCAACGTCTACCACGTAAAACCCATACATCAGACACAGTAAACAATGCGGTTGCATGTGTGTAGTAACTGCTTTGTAGTTGATTCTACTTTAACAGTGGACCTAAATAACCTGCTGCTTTAACTCAAGTGAAGGTCAGAAAAGCAGAAAGCCTGGTCTAGGAATGGGCAAAAAAAACACGATTACATGATTCCGTCACGCAGAATCATGATTGGAATCAAAATCCGAAAACTTTATTGATCCTGGAGGAAATTGCTTCTAAAGACTGCAAAGATAAACAGAGACACACAGACAAATAAACATAAAATAGTCTAAATAAATCCAATAAAAAATTAAAATACACTCTACAGTAAAGCCCCAGTTTTACGCGGATCGGGACTCGCGGATCCAGTCACACGCGGGTTTTTTTTTTGAGAACGAAACTAATCGTTTTACGCGGATTGTTTAACTCATTTTTTGGCTCTTATACTCTCTCTCTCTGTTGCTCTCTCTTACTCCCTCTCTCGCTCTCTCTTTGTATCTCTCTCTCGAGTGCGCTCTCTCTATATCTTTCTCTCTCTCTAGTTTGTGACTTTTTCGTGGGCGCCTCTCTCTCTCTCTCTCTCTCTCTCTCTCTGTATCTCTGTCTCGTGCGCATGCTCTCTCTCTGTCTCGCTCTCGTTTGTGACTTTTCCGGACCGTGCATCTCTCTCTCTCTGTATCTCTCTCTCACACGCTCTCTCTCTCTGTCTGTCTCTCTCTCGTTCGTGACTTTTCCGGAACGCGCGTCTCTCTCTCTGTATCTCTCTCTCACGCGCTCTCTCTCTGTTTTACTTCTTATGGCTCTTATACTCTCTCTCTCTGTTGCTCTCTCTTACTCCCTCTCTCGCTCTCTCTCTGTATCTCTCTCTCGAGTGCGCTCTCTCTATATCTGTCTCTCTCTCGTTTGTGACTTTTCCGGACCGCGCATCTCTCTCTCTCCTTCTCTGTATCTCTCTCTCTCTTGCTCTCTCGTTCTGGAGCGCATGGATCATCTCTCTCTCACTCTCTCTTTCTCTCTTTCGTTAAGGGTAATGTATTAAACTGTTTAAAATTAAATCACTGTGTTCTGGGAGCACATCTGGGGGCATATTTAGGTTTTACACTATTAAAATAGGCATTTTAAGGCATTTATTTGACCAAACACAACAACGCGGTTTTTCATTATACGCGGGTGCTTGTGTAAAGTAACCCCCGCGAGGCTTACTGTACCTTATACACTAATGCTGGTATGAATACTAACACAGTTGAGTGAAATCTACCGACAAATGGTAGTTTGGAGAACCAAGTACTCATACTGTACATGAAGGCTATTGCACATGAGATATTGCATGTAATGAAGCGATTTAGCGCACGATTCAGAAAATGTCACATGATTATCACATAATTATCATGACACCGGTCAGGAGGTCAGAATCATCAGAGATCAGTTTCTGTGTGTTTTGTTGTGTTTTTCATGCTGATTTCAGATCTGTGTTTAGTTTTTCCTGCAGGTACAGTGTTTGTGATGAAGCTAGTTCTATACTGCATGATAGTTGGTGTAATGATCATATAATAATCATATGCTGAGTGTTTTTGAAGAAACAGTGGGAGCTGACTGACACTCCCACTGTTTCTTCAAAATCATTATATCTGTGCCACAGTGTGGCCTGTCTGACTTCACACTGAAAATATTAAAACAGTTCTTGATTGGTGTTGTGGTTTCTGATGATTACATTTTTTTTTGTTGACCAGTATTATCATTGTTTCTGTTCACCCTGAGATCAGAAGGCCATGGGTTTGAATCCCAGGATGGCTAGTGGCACCACTGGGGTACCCTTGAGTAAGGTACTGTACCCACAGGTGTTCCTCATTGGTGGCAGACCCCTGCTTTACTTGGCGAATGGGTTAAATGCAGAGAATGAATTTCACACTCTGTGCCGTGATGCGTTCACACCTGACATAATAGGATTTACTTTAATGTTTTATCATCAAATAAGAATGTTGCACAATATTACACATAATTTAAAGTAGCAGGACATTAATGGTTTAGCCACAGGCTGTGACAGGGTCCCAGTAACTGGTACTGAGTAGTTACCAGTCAGTGTTGTTCCTGTATGAGCAGTATTAGGGTCTTTGTTTTGAACTGTAAAGAGCTCCTGTGTTTTGTAGTGTTTTTCAAGAGATTCAAGAGATTTTGCTAAGTTTCCTTTTCAGTGGCTCAGCGGCCATCGCTAATGTAACGTTCCTCTGTCCGTTGCTTAGTAACAGGAGACTAACTATCCATGTTGGTATATCTTTGGCTAAAGCAATGATTTATCGTGTTCACACAAGTGCATTGTGGGAGACTGTACTGTATAAACACACACACACACACACCACTAAATTTAATTCAAAAGGCCCAAGTACAGTATTTTGTAATGTAATTAATCAAGATAAAGATAAATATTGTCATACTGCCAGTCCTACTTCAAAACCTTGAAGAGTTTCACATTAGAGAGCAGAACTCAAAGGTCATGCAGAGGCTGTTATGCTCTCCATTGGTGGTTCTACAGACTTAGTTATAACTTTCCAAAGTATTCTTGCAAAATACGCACTACTTGGGAGACACATTCAGAGTTGATTGCCAGAAATGACACACGTGTTCTACCATTCAATTTAAAATCATAGCTTTATTGTCCACTCGGCTCGCCGAGGGAGAAACGTTCAGAAACTCGACATGAGTGCAAAGTGTGAAATAAAAAAGGATATCCTTGTGTGCAGCCAGAGCATAGCAAGCAGAAAATATCCTGCTTAATACTTACAAAATGCTCACACCTGAGGGTTATTCTGAACAAAATAATGCAAGACAGCCAGACAGATAGACAGACAGAAAGACAGATAGATAGATTGTTAGATAGATAGATAGATAGATAGACAGATAGATAGACAGACAGATAGATTGTTAGATAGATAGATAGACAGATAGATAGATAGATAGATAGATAGATAGATAGATAGATAGATAAATAGATAGATAGAGAGATAGATAGATAAACAGAGAGAGAGAAATAGATAGACAGATATACAGACAGACAATCAGACAGAGAGACAGATATAAAGATAGATAGATCGATCGATCGATAGACAGATAGACAGGCAGATGGATAGACGTTTTCTCATTGAGATATTCAAATACTCTTTGTCCAATCAGAATATTCAGCTAATAATTATCCCTCTCATTTTCTATTAATTGCTTTAAAAAACAAGCAAAAAATTATAAAGAGAATGTAAACATTGTTATTTTTGATTAATCTGGTCAGGCCCATCAATATAAACTAGGCTATAGACACACTGGCACTATATGCAGACCAATGGAGTGTGAAATATAAGCCAGTAACCCAGAGTGGGTTCAGTGATTAGTGGCTGTCAGCTGAGAATTTCATCATTATACGTGCTATAAATAATTCAAGGTAGAGATTAATAAACTTGGTTCATAATCAATTTTCAGGGAAACTACACAATAAGTTGTGCAGATGCTTGTGCTATGACTATGAAATATTGCCACAGATGAAATGAATGGCACTAGGGCACGGGCCTTATCATCTCCACGATACCCCTGCAGGGAGATGTAGGATGAGGGCACGCCATGTGGCCACTGTGATGTTTAAACGCCCACAGAAAGCTGGAGGGAAAACTACCTTCTGTGATTTCCAAAACATCTGTGCTGAAACGTGTTTAATGAGAAATGCTACTTTAAAGGTCAGGTCCCTCGCTGCAGGTCCCCCTCTGATACACTGTGTGTTATTGGGTATTAGGCAGAGAATACAAAGGCTCAAAACATCTGCCCCTAGTGGCCTGGAGCACTTCCAATGTGAGCTGCATGAAATGCATCATTTTGGAATAATTTCAGGGTTTGTTTAATGATTCTGTGTTCTGGCTTTACTGAAGTCTTTTGCCAGATTTAAAAATAAAAATAATAATAAAAATAATAACAATAATAATAATAATAATAATAATAATAATAATAATAACTATTATTATTATTATTATTATTATTATTATTAATGATTAATTATGTATTATTATTCTTTTTTGTTATTATTATTATTATATCTGTTATTATTAAACAATGTAAATGAAAGTAATACAATCTATAATAATAATAATAATAATAATAATAATAATAATAATAATAATAATACAGCAATTGTATTGTTGCTGTCATTATTATTGTTGTTGTTTCTCTTGAATTTTTTACTAAACTGTTGCTAATGTGACGTGAAAATCCAGTCATTTGCACTTCATTAACAGTGTCTGGCATCATCAGCTGTGCTGAGATTGCTGACGTTTCCATTCGGTCTCTATAAGCCACTTCTTCACTCGTGTGCTTCATACTTGTGTCTGGAACTAGATTGTAATTTCCCATGCATCAGCCATGTGTGTCCTTAGCGTAACAAACATTTCACTTGCTTGAAAAGTCCATTTTTCTTTTGCCGTGAATGATGCCCTTTTCTGGCTCTTCTCACAATTAAAACAAACACATAGATGGCTGACGTCACACGTTTGCTTACATTGCAGTCCTTGCTTACATTGAGCCACTGAAGCTTAATCGGTCTTAGCAACAGCATTCAAAGTAGAAGCACGCTTTTATGCCCTGAGAGCTCCTCCAAGGTCGGTACTCTGGGGGGAAAACGCACAGCCCTGCCGTTTCTGTAGCTGTTATAAGAGCAGGTTTGGGCCCACATTCTTTAGCTGACAACCATAGCACCATAAAGCAGGGCCGATATTTAGAACACAGAAATCAGAGGCCTAATCAGGGAACAGATCAGGCCGTTCCAAGAACTGTCCTCCAAGTGTCATCAGTGACTAAATGACATGTTGATTCGTTTTTCTTCACATAATGCTGCTCGTGTACTGTGCAGGCCACGCTTACAACTGTCACAAGCCTGCAACAAAATGACAAGCGTTTTTTAAGCCCGCCCGTCCGCCGCTCGTGAAGGAGAGCAGTCGCGTGAGCGTTTGTTTGTCCCCGGAGTCCTGCGGCTCGCAGGCCCAGAGGAGAGATTAGCAGATCCCAAACAGTAAACACATAAACAGGCAAACAAAACAAGCAATCTGCATGAGAAAGGCGCAAGCGAGCCGCCGCCTCTCGTGCCGATTTCACACAGGACCCTCTGTGCCAATGCTAATGCTGCTCTTTAATTCCATCACTGCGGCTCACCCTCCACTAATAGGCTTGAAATTAAAAAAGACAGAGCCCAGTGGGATGTGTATATGTATATAGAAAATGGCTGAAAACTGCACCGTTTTTTGGGCCAAAAGAGAAAAAAGAGCTTAGACCTGTCTTTAGCTTCATGTTTTATTTACAATAACATATCTAATAAAACCTTTAATGGAAATGTTTAAGGGAAGAAACTGAATAAGAAACAACATAGTATTAAGTTTCATTAAATGAAACTGTTTTGTCTCTTGTTCTGAAAACTGCAAACGGCAAACACTGTTGGATAATAATAATAATAATAATAATAATAATGTATATGACATAATATATAATATAATATCATACTCTATATATTATATATTTGTATTTATATTTATAAAAAAAAATGTTTTGTCTCTTTCCTATTACAGCCTAATTGCCATCGGAGCATTGTCAGTATTATGTCAGTGGGTGGGGGTGCACGTGTTTGCTTGTGCGTGTGTGAGGGTGTTTGTGTTTGTGCATGATTAACTGCATGATTAACTGTAGAAAATGGTAATTCTGGAGCTGAGCTGAGATCTGTGAATTCTGGACCTGGAACAACACAGACTAAGCCTGGACGGCATGTAAACAATACTAGTATCAAGATCATACTGCTCCATACAGCAACTGCAAATCGTCCTGCAGTGTATAAGCACTGGTTTATCAACAGTGTGATACGGTCACAGACTGGGAAGCACTAATTTGGGCATTTTTTAAAAAGATTGTTGATGTAAATTGTCATTTACTTGAATGCTTTGATCAGAATGGGGTGAAATGTTTGCATATTTTTTTTAAAAAGGCCAATATCAAAGCAATTATTAGCCAAGAACCATGTGGAGCAGTTATAATGTGAGCCTCAGATCAGGCTCCTCAGATCAGTGTTTGTTCTCACTCAGAAAGTGGTCTGGATCAGGACACACTCTGCTGTCTGAATACCAAACATGAGAGAACTACCAGCCTGGGTGCTATTTCATTTGATCAATGGTGCTAGTAAGCACCCAAACACCAAATGAATGATAAAATAAGTGCAAGCCTCAGTAACGTATAAAATATGTCACTATGCGCATTATACAGAAAAGGGGGGGGGGGTTTGAGTGTCAAATACTTTGGAATAAAACACACACACACACACACACACACACACACACTAGTGCTGCACGATATTAGGAAAACATGCGATACGCGATAATGTAGTTGAGTGTTGTGATGGCGATATCACATGTGATAAGTGAGTAAAAACTTAGCCTTTATAGTGTTCATGCTTTTCTGCTTTGGATTTGCTGGTGATATAGACTCCTGACTAGTCTATGCAGAAAATAAAATGAAATGCAATATTTCCATTTCGAATTTTTTTTTTAAATAAAGATTTTACTTCAACTGAGCATTTTACTGCCTCCCATAAAACATTTAAATCATTGAACAAAAAAAGAAAGTATTTTAATTATAATTTAAAATCTCAAATAAATGTAAACATAATTTTAATTATAGTAAATTCTTAGCAAGAAAAAAATAGCAAAAGGAACAATCTATAACAGCAGCACAGAAGAGTGATTTTTTGCCCTCTTCTCTGTGGCAGTGGGTGAAGAGTTTTGGAAAAACACCATTTATTGCAGTTCAGTCAGTCTTCCGCGATATGTATATTGCACATATTGATATCGTGATGACAGTAAATTTGCGATATATTGTGCAGCCCTAACACACACACACACACAAACACACAAACACTCTCTCACACACACACACACACACACACACACACAAACACACACAAACACACACACACACACACACACACACACACACGGATTATTGCAAGTAAAATACAAATATAGAATATCTCATACGTTTCCAGTGTTGGATGCAGATGACAGAGTTTGATCTTATGCCCACAAACATATGCCTTCAGTTCAACTGACACTTTATCGGGGACAAAAGTCAAGCAGTCTGCCACTGATGGAGAGTGTGAGAGAGAGGGGGTGGGAGGGATGCGGGAGCTGCTGTGGCTGTAGGAGAAACATGAAGCACACAGCCATCTATTCATGGTGAGTAAGAGACTGTAATAGCAGCCAATGCCATTTAAGTGCTTCTTATTTGTCTTATAATGACAGGCCCAACAGCTCATAAACTAATCCGCATGCAGGACTGTACCAAACCTGGGAAGAGGGGTAGCACCGCTGTGAGATTACACCATACTGCCTCTACTTGTATCAGTCCTAAAACATTCTGGATCTCCTTACAACGCCGCATCCTGCATATTCAGCTAAAAACAATAAAGAAGGTTTTTTAAATGAGCTCCTGTGCAGAATCTTTTGATGCAAATGCAGAACGACAGGAAAAATAGAAGCAACCTACTGCAAAATAATGACGTGTTGCTATTTCAGAAAGGTAATATATACGGTTCAAACAAGGAAAAAAAGGGGTAGATGATGAAAACTCCCCGTAAAAACAAAACAATAAATGTGATTCACCAGACCAGGCCACCGTCTTCTACTGCTCTCTGGTGCAGTTCTGTTCATGTGTCCATTTGTAGAGGCTTTCAGCATTAGACAGGGCTCAGCATGGGCACTCTGACTGATCTGCACTCCCACCTTTCCATCATAGCCAACTTTAACTTGTCCATTTGTGCCACAGTAGGTCTCCTGTTGGATCGGTCCAGATGAGCAACCTTCACTCCCATCATGCCTCAGTGACCCTTGGACATCCGAGACCCTGTTGCTCATTCATTGGTTGTCCTGCTTTGACCACTTTTGGTAGGTATTAACTACTGCATACTAGGAACACCCCACAAGACCTGTCATTCTAGAGATGCTCTGACAATTGTTAGGTATTCCAGAGTAAACAATGGACTCTGATATTGCGTGATATGGATTTTACTCCATATCCAGTTTAAGCCAAATAATCGCAAACAATCCTAAATGTTTTAACTCAACAAATGAGCACTGAAGAATCATGGTTACTGCACTGCAGAGAGCTGCTTGCAGTCATCCCTAACATTAATCAGGATAGAGTTTTATACAAACTGCGTGCAGGGAGAAGTACGGTAGTATGTGCATAAAATAAGACACTTTTTTGTCTCCTGCCATGGGCAGCCTGGGATTTAACACTAGAACTCCCAGACTTTTCTACCCCTCCTTTAGCCAAGAGGCTGCTAACTTGGCTAGTTTTTTAGCAT
>JBBPDB010000036.1:7510880-7521896 GCA_037974465.1 Brachypetersius altus | reverse complement strand
TTCCAGCCGATCGGCTTCCCGGTGGGTTTTCTAGGTAGAAAAGCCAAATGGCTGCTCTCTGGGAGTTCTAGTGTTAAAGAAACGCTCCTCTTTGCTGGTTATACCGTGCTGCCATACACTGCCACTTTGCGACAGTTTATTTTTTCCCTTCTCTGTTGAACTGCTGAAAAGAGGTGGCCAGTTTGACAATATTCTACTGTTATTATATAATAAGGAATAGGACAACTTTTAGGTTTTAATTTCAGTCTGACTTTTACATCTGTTTGTTTGAATATTGTTATACCATGATACACATGGCCCACTCCAGGTTACCACTCTTGTTGTCCACTCTCGTTACCAGTGGCTCCTCTACTTGTTGTGCACTGTGTCAGCCACACCACGTCTAATACTACAAATCTGTCTCTCAGTGCTGCTTAGTGAGTGTTAACTGGATTATTATTCTATAAGTAGGTCCTCCTTACTCTACACGACACATTGATCTACTGTCTCTCACCCAGACACACGCACTTCTATAACTAATAGTTATATAATAATGCCTAATAGTATATTAGCTCCTTGTAGACATGTTTAATAATATTGGAAACATATTGGTCTAAAAACATTAGAAGTATGAATCAGATGTTTAGATGTGGCTGATATTTGATGACGCATTTATTATATTCAAGGAGAGCAGAAGACTTAGGCGATGCTGGGTGAGATGGGCATACTGAAAACAAAATGATGAATGAACACATGGAATTATGCAGTAAACTAAAAAGAGTTAAACAAACTAGAATATGTTTTGTAATAACGTAATGATGGACTGTTGGGTTTTTTTTTTACTTAGTTAAGAGGTTCTTGCCATAATGTGCAGTACAAACGTAGTGGAACAGGATCACTAACTGTGGACCAACCCGAACGTCACAACTGATGATCCCAAACACATTAAGAAGACAAGAAATTCCACTAATGAACTCTTGACGAAGAACTCCTGTTAAATCTGATTGGAAAAATGCCAAGAGTGTGCAAAGCTGGCATCAGAGCAATAGGTGATGTTTTCAATATTAATCTACAATGTAGCCAATAATAAGGAAATCGTCGAATGAGAAGGTGTGTCCCAACTTTTGACTTGTAGTGTATATATGTATATTATATACAATAACTGTATATATTGTATACGATACATGAGACGTTGAAAAGCTTGAGTCTCGTATATGTAAAACATTCCGCGTTTTAGACGGTGCGGCACAAGCTCACAATTTCACACCCCACAACATTTTCAGTAAAGCTCAGATCACATTTAGATCATTAAATGTGCAAGGTCTCGCAAGCAAGAGAATGTGAGAGAGCAGCAGATAGGCCCTCCTACCTTCACTGAGCACTCGCTCTCTTGCTCACTTTTGGTCCAGGATATTGACTCAGTGTGTCTGTAACCTCGTGGCCGTGCTATCTTCCCTCTGCACACTCTTCTACACAGTTTTTTTTGCACACAAGATTAAACCAGAGTCCTAGACTAAAGGATTTACAATGGAGAATTCCCACTGGCAGTGTAATAAGACAGAGACAAGGCTTAATCTGGGACACTGGCCCATAATAACAAGTGCATCTTTATACCACAATTTCACCGCACTGCACTGTAGACTGTGCATTCGCCTCCTCTGCAATGATGGCAGATTAAACGGCACGCGTTTCTCTGCCATGGAGCCATGTTGGAGCTAAAGTGAGATTTATCGTAAAGCACGTTGAGCACAAGCTGCCGCTCAGCCTAACATTTGTTAATGCCGAAACCTGGAGAGGCTTGCGCCGCGCTGTCTGCGGCTCCCCAGTGCAAACATCATTTCTGCAATAATCCTTTTCTAGGAATAGCACGAGACAAGGATAAGATGTCTAAAACACATTATTGCTCTCTGATTCAACAAACCAGATAAGCTTTGGTCCATGTCAGGCTTTGTTGAATTCAATTTAACTGGCGATAACACCAAGCAAACGAAAGATCATAAAAGGATGTTTCATTTCATTCTCAATCTGGCGGCATGGAGATGAAAACAACAATGATATATGTGAAATTTAATATGTGTGCCATTTCAAAGAAGCACCATTACACAGAGTGCCTGACTGAACACAAATTCATTTACAGAAAGCGCTCCTCGCTCCTGCACGACGATGGAGTCAAACTTAATTATGCGTCCATCTCGTGCAGAAATGACGGTTAAAATTCAATTTGGAAATTGAGCTTCAAATTATCTGGCCATAGAAGCGGCCCCACTCTGGCCAGCCGTAATCCAGTGGAAATGCAAAGAAAGGCCGCTGAGGGCACGTCACAGCCCAATTAGACACTTCTGCAGCTTTTCCCACATTTCCCACAGTCTTCAACCTAAAACAGGCTCCACAAATCTACCCAAAACACAACCAAACAACGACTGGCGGAAAATCTATCAACACCTTCCCTTCTTGTTAATTAAACTCTGTGAAGACAGACATGGTTGAATGTGATTTTACTCACACTGGGTTTTGCAAACAAGCCTCTAATCAGCAATTAAATTCTTCTGTACTTCTGCTGATTCCTGCTCTTCGTGAAATATGGCAGACAATCTTTCGCGAACAGCGATAATCAATAAAGTATAAATCCATGAGAAAGCAGGACAGAAGAGGCAGATCACACATGCGAAACAAATTTTGAAAGACGAGACAGAGAGCATCCATCATTTAGGAGGAGGACAGCTGGGATATAAATCCATGTCCGTACAATGGATGTTTAACCAAAGGCCATTGATAGCATTCACAATCTTTACATGCAGCTATGCTAACTAGCTTATTGTGCTCTATACTGTAGTTCATAGTGTCCCTGTCCATCAGCAATGCTGCAATATTTGACAAAGTCGATTAATTGCATCGAAAATACATGCAATACTGAAGGGCTGCACGGTTTATATAAATTTTTTATTGTTGTCATGGCACCATGATTGGCAAAATCAGAATTAGAATCAGAATCAGATCCCAGAGGAAATTGCTCATGTCATGACAGCAAAGACCAACAGGGAAACAGAGACAAGAACAATATGAAAAATTAGTCTTAATAAAATATAAATAAAAAAATCAGTAGAAAAGCTCAATATGAAAATGCACTATGCTATATACAGAAATGCTGGATACAAATACTATAGATAAGTAAGACAGCTGAGTGAAAATACTGCCACTGTACAACATGTAAATAAGCCTCTAGTGAATGTTTTTTTGTTGAGCTGTGAACATCCTGATGTTCTGTGTGTTTAAATAGATGTCCTGTGTGTTGAAATTGCTGGAGTGATGATTACCTTGAGAAGTAGTACCATTTTTGAACGGTCTTACTTTATTTGCCATTTTATCGCGAAAACATTGGGACTAGAGATGTGAAAAGGAACTCGGGGTTACTCAGACTATTCAAGTGTTTGAATGTTGAAATCTCTATTTGGGTCATTTTAATGGGACAATGGAGAAAACACAGTATACAAGCAAACAAGTCAGCAAAACATCAAATTTATGTAAACATGATAGTTTTGTATGCTTTGTCATATTTGGGTCAAGAAGTAAGAAAGGCTAACTTTAGCCTGAACTGTCCACAAACAGAGTAAAGGACTTGTTTATCTGACGAGCTGAAATGTCGGCACATCATCCACTGAGGAGAAAAACACATCTGTAGAAGATGACCTCATCAGTCCTAATCGGCATCCAGTGTTATTCCATTAGCTCAGCAGCTCTGAGGCAACCTCGACTATCATTAACTTACTCATCTGACACAACTAACTACCAATTTGTTGCAGCTGGTTCCTTTCCTGCAGTTACACAGATATCTGATGAGAAACTATCAGTGTATATTTAGAATATCAAAATTCGTAGGAAATGCACAACCATAATTGATGTTTCACGATGCCAGTCACCTCTAAAGTCAGTATGGATATGCTCCGATTCAGACAGAAAATAAGGTATAACACTTGGGCTAAAAATGAGAAGTTGCGGCCCCATCTTTATTGATAAGCGTATGAGAGGTGCTGTAATCAGCAGGTTAGCGGAGGGAGCGAAAAGGCCTCTCTCCTGGAGCCCTCGCTAATTAAAAGCGGCCCGCAGTGCCTTCACCTTCCCACTCCTTGGCTACAACTTCTTTTTTTTCCCCACCTTCTCTTCTCTTTCAGCCTCAAGGGTGTCTATGATGTGGAAATGCACGATTGATTCTAAGTTGTCTGAACTCCCACTCCGTGTTTCGAAGAGACCTAAAAGTGTGAGGTTCCAATTTGTTCAGAAAAGCCATGGGGGTCCATTTAAACCTGACAGGAGTGGGGGGAGTGGGGGGGTGGGGGGATGGACACAGCTGCTTCCATGTCAGAGCGAGGGAGACGGAGAAGGATGCGGTGACATAAACCAAAGCTGTTTTTTTTCCCCTTTCATTTATCTTTTTAAAAAATGAGAGAGTGGGGAGAGACTGGGGTAAACAGGGTCACAATGATCTGTCATCACACTCCTTAAAAGCCTGGATGGAAGAAGAAACTTCGAACGGACCCTGAATGCGCTGTGACAGGCCGTGACGTGACGATTTCGGCGGCAAACCGGAAAAATAAATGGCACTCTGTTTTTCGGGGCTGAGGGGCTGTCTTCCCATCAACCCTAAATCAATAATCTATCATGATTGATATCAGGCTTGGTGACACAGAATAGATTATAGTAGGTGTGGGCCCAAATCCACAGAGTGTGGCCCTGAGAAGGAACCATTTGGCAGGAAAAACACGATTTGGATAAATGTGGTTTTCAGTGTTACAGACATTCCACACAATCACAGTAGGTGGATCATATTTAGCATTAAAGAAATGTCGAAAAAATTAATTGATCCATCGCCGTATCCATATGGGTTTCTTTTTTGTTTGTTTAGGGTTTTTTTTTTTATTCGTTTTTGTGCCAAAATATATCTTATTCTAAATATGGGAGACTTCCCACACCAGCACCACAGCTCATCTTCCAGACTCACAGTAGCATCCTGCGTGTGAAGCTCACTGACAGGCGCTGAGTTCATGAGACAATCAATCATGAACACAAAACTGAGCAAGCTATGTCTAAATTCATTTTCACCTCTAGATAGAACTTACAGTACTTTACAGCAGCATCGGTGAAGCATAGCAACTGAATAGTTCTCCAGATTTGTGCGCTGCGGCCTGACTGAGCTCTTCTGCCGCGAAGCTAAATGTGATTTGGGCAGAGATAATATGCTTTAACTGCTGTCTGATTAGCTCACGTGAGAGAGGTCGCTTGCACTCTCTGTGCGTTAACGATGGGCGCCTTCCCCAGAGAACAGGAAGGAGTCGAGGCTCACACGCGGAAACGACTGCGAGCGAAGGCAGGGCTATAAATAGTGGAGCCTGGGGAGTCTCCGCCACATTCCGCCAAATGACTGGGAGCCAACGCTGATGGCCCATATCTATGCCTAACATTGATTAGCCTGCAATATTGGAGGCTAAGGAGTGAACGGCAGGGTGTTGAATAGGGGCATTTGACTGATGAAACGTATGCTGGCGGCTTAATGGAGTAATAAAACTTCCCACACCCCTCAGAATCAAAGCAGCCATTTACTCCCCATGTCCTCCTGCTCAGTGTGCGATATTAAATGTAATGCGTGATAAATACTCCGCTCCAAAGTTCAGTCTAGGCCCAGACTGAAAGTGTGTGGTACATGTGGATTAGACAAAGAGTGCCTGTGTCTGGTTAACCTTGCTCTAGGATGAGGAGTTGAGACCTGTAAGCATATTAGCCAGTGCATCCTGTCCGTCTCCTCTAAAGCCTCGGCTCCAATCCAGCAGGCTCTTAGTGGGGCAGTACCGCAGAGCAGCACACGGCACCTGCATGAGCCAGAGCTCTAATGCTTACTGCTTACTCACTGATGCAACTGGGCCGAAAAACACTAAAAAGCAGAAAACGCTGAAGCGGCTGAGTCTTAAATCTCACCCCTAGCAGTGGGAGCTCAGTTGAGGCTGCAGACCGCCTCTTAGTGCTGGGGCCAGGTGATAAAGCACTGCACGCGCACCATTCATAATGTACTCAGGGGGCATGCTGGGGAAACACTCATTAGGAAAGCACCTTGCAAATGTCACTTGCAAATTTCACTTTTAACAATGAAAACGAAGAGGGGACAAGTGTTGCACAATGCATTGGGGGTTCAGTACTTTTTCAATGGGGTAAACAAGCCAGACGAAGTGGGAACAGCCAATCACATGACACGATTTTTAGGCCGCAGTATAACATTCCTTGATTTGAAAGCATTGAGGTCGCATTACATTTCCATTGGGATATGAACTAAGTCTTGCGCCACCTTCTGTTAGATTCTGGTAGAGCTTTTTTAAAATAAAATTTAATATTTTTAATTTAAAAATAAAAGCATATTAAATGCTTCTTTTAAAATAATTAATGATAGAATAACATGAAATAAATTTATACTTGGTACCACTGTAATATTGTGCTGAAAAATATCAGATTTTTTGAAAATTCAGTACGTTCTTCATTTAAAATGACTAACGTTACTCTAACGTTGTATTATGTCTGTAGGTGAATGAATTGTGCCAGCAGATGATGCAGATGAGCACAGACATTTGAAAGAAGATATGCACTTAGAAATATCAGCGATAACTAATATAATTTGAGCAAATAATGAAGCCTTTCTGTGTTTAAAGCACTAAATAGTAGGTTTTCCAGATGATGATATGAATTTTGCCATAGCATTGCTTTGGTACTTGGTAAACTTCACATTGGTATTCAATGTCAGAATTCTGGAATCAGACGCCCATAGAAGCGACTTGTTTAAGAATGTGGGCTGTGGAAGCAGACAGCCCTTCATTATTGTTCAAATGCTTTTATTTCCCAGTTTCTGTAAATGCATAACATCAGACAAGAGATTTATTAGTCTAGCCTAACGCCTGGTTCGTCCAGACTTTTTAATTATGCATACTATAACAGAATTATTCCACGTTTATTGAAGAGCAAAACACTCGCCGCTTTGAAATTTGGTTTGGTGAAAGCCCATTTCCTCGTCTAATCCATGAGAGACGCAAGATTATTTCCATAAACAAAAAGCCTTGGTTATGAATGTAGGCCAAGCTGATTTCAGAGCATATGCTGGGGACAATGGAGCCCAGACCAGAGCCAGCGCGCCACCGTGCTCCGCTCTGTCACAACTGGTAATTTTGGCTTTATATGATTTGGCACAAATATGCACTCAAAATATAAGTAATGGATATCAAGCACACGTTATTCGTGCAGCGAGACAATAAGACTATTGATAGACTGGGCATGGATTCCTTAAGACAGGGACCCATTACAGTGTAAGAGATGGAGTTTGGAGTAACTGTGTTAAAATATGATCATTATGTGCAATATCATGTGACGTTTTCTAAATGGGTGCTGAATCACTTCATTATGTGCAATATCACTACTTAAATCAATATTACCTTTTTATTACGTAATATTACTACTGGATTCTCTATTAGTGCAGTAACATACTGAAACCAACATTTGTGTCAGTACATTTAGCTTTCATATTTCAGCTTTAACTTCCTTGTTTAAGTTGTTTTACTTTCTATTTTAGATGTTTGTTTTTAGATTTAAACTAAATAAAAAGAGCAGTTTGGGATCCATTTCACTGCGTGTCGTTCTCGTATAACTACGCATGTGACAAATAAAGAATCTTGAATCTTGTTTCTGATAACGCAGGGTTTTGAGTTCCTTAGGTCATGCATTTTTATCATGTAATCAGCTGGTTGTCTCTCCCTCCCTGTCTTTCTCTCGTTCCTTTCTCTGTCTTTAAGAAGCCCTGTGTTAATTACGCTTCCATGGCTGTGTTTTGGAGCGGGCAGCTGCAGAGGTCCGGAGAGACGTGGCGTTTGGTGTGAGGCCAGAGGAGCCACAGTGCCATTAGCCTGTGACACTGGACTCTGACGAGCAGCTGTCCCTAATACCCCCCAGAACAGATGTGCTGCTGCCCTTCCGTCTCCTTGCGGGAGCGAACGCGAGCTTACCGGCGCTGCTGCCAAAAATAAATCAAGTCAGAGTATGTTTCCATTCTAGTAATGGAGATTAATTCGGAAACATCCGGATTCAGATTAACCCAGAGTGCATGAATCACTTGACTGGCCATTCATTGTGACAGTACTATGCCGTCTATGGCTGGTGCTGCACAGGTGGCTGAAGTTATTAGGCTTCAGTGAGAGACAAGGAAAGGTGTGGTGGAGAGACAGAGAGAGAGAAAGAGAGGAATATAAAGAGAGAGAGAGAGAGAGAGTAGAATTAGATAGATAAATCTGAACAGCTTTCTGCGAAATCAAATTAGCGCCCTCTCAATCTTATCAGCTGGCCGTTTTTTCTTCCCGCTTTCTTTTTTTTTTTTTTTCCCCAGCGCTTGAATAGTCTATTGAGAAACACATTTTCTCTCTCGCTCTTTCACCATCGTCACACTGTGAAACAACACAATGATCATCCCAATAGATCTTCAGCGTCGGATTATTCAACAGGAGACTGATGAACCCCACTCAGCTCTCGCTACTAAGTGGATGTATCACCGCCCGGGCGAAAACAGTCACTCATTAACACATGGCTTCAGTAAGTCATCAGATCACACTCACACAAAGATTGATAGAGCTGACAAGAAACTGCAAGCTGATCCCACTGGGGCTTTAAATAAATCTGCCGCCTACAAAATAATTCCGAGGGAAAGCAACATTAGGAGGCGGTTCTAATTATACAATCATGACGAGGATTTAAAGCTCTTCTCACACTTTAAAACCGCGTGTTTACCATGTACTTTTTTTGAACGTGCCCATCATTTAACAAGTTAATGAACAAAGAACAGGAGATACTGCAAAATATAGACATTGTTCACAAATTAGTTTATATATATCTGCGGATATATGAACTAGACACCTTGGTTTAACAGGCAAAAATGTGAAATATTA
This sequence comes from Brachypetersius altus, assembly GCA_037974465.1. Taxonomy (NCBI): domain Eukaryota; kingdom Metazoa; phylum Chordata; class Actinopteri; order Characiformes; family Alestidae; genus Brachypetersius; species Brachypetersius altus. The sequence continues at coordinate 7,512,954 of JBBPDB010000036.1, read as the reverse complement.
TACTGACATGCAGATGTTTCTACAGCTTGATGTCAGGGAGCTCTGAGAAAATTGCAGGGATTTGATTTAGTCCACTGCCTTTGGTATCCCCTGATAAGGACAGAAAGTATATTAGGTGTCAACATGAGGGACAAGTGATTGGAGGAAGATGCAATCAAACAGAAGGTGAAACTAGTTACAGATCCTCCCATTACGAAGACGCAGGCAGCATTCTCTAAAAAGCAACACCACGGCAGACAGCGCTGGGTGCTTTTCTATAAGGATTACGTTTATGGTAAAGCATCTGCTAAGCCTTCAACGTGACTCTGAGTTGTTATTTCTTTCCCCGCACCCAAATTTCATTTGCTGTGGAGATGCAGATGGATGGACGCAGGAGGAAATTGTCAGTAAAGGTTTTGCACAAGAAGCCCTAGGCCGGTGGTGTGGTTCCCGGCAGTAAACACTGGGTAACAAATTTCTATGAAAGGTCTGTTTCACTGCAATTTTTGTTTTGCACGCAGATTCAGAAAATCACAATTTTTTCCTACCTTCAATGGTTCTAGAGGTAAACTAAATTGTGAGTATATTTATCATTATAAGGTTGTTATAATAGTACTATTGTTTTCATATTAGTCTCACTGAAGCGTGTGTCTCGCACTCAATGCGTGAGAGTCGACAACCATGTTATCTACACGTACAACAAATAAACAACACATAAAAATGACGTTTCTAACTAAACCCTTGAAGCTACATGAAAATAAACGTTACCACTGAAGTCAGCGTGCAGAGACTGTAGAAGAATGTAATGAAAGATTTTTTGTTGCCTGGTGTAATCACACACATTTCAGCTCTGATGGCTGATAAATGTGACGAGGTTTGAACATGACAGGATTCTACTAGCAAAGCTGCACAATTAACCTGCGACGGTACACGGTGGGAGTGTTGCATATTTGTTTCCAAAACTGCAAAGTCATTGCATGTGGTTTCTGGAGGCTTCTCCTCCCTGACTCTGAAAAGGGCTTTATGTGTGGATCAGAACATCATTTTCAGCTTCACCTGAAAACTTGACTGCACAGATGAGTCCATGCACCAAAGGTGAAGAGGGGTTTCGAGACAACATCCTGAATAATTCAGTGTTCCTGGCTCGGTACAAATGGCCATCTTTTTGCTGACACGCAGCACAACCTCTGTTTTTCGCCGAATGCGGCTCATTTGGTCCTACAAAGCGAAAATCTCTTCCCCGAACTTTAAAGTTTAATATGATTCGCTGCACTTTGAAACTGTTCCGCAATGAATCCACTTTGCAGGGGAAACACCTATAAAAATGTAATTATAATTCTCCATTAATTGTTGAGATCGTTAAGCATATAATATCCTTGCAGGCCTCTGAGTACGGAGCAAGGCGTCAGGCTGTAAGGTGGAGATGAAAGGGTGACAGCCACAACCCTTAATTATGATTTGACACAAAAATTTGCAGATTTTCAAAATGACTTACGGTAAACAACAGAACGCTCTTTAGCACCTACGCGGACACTTATAAAGCTCCAGGCTGAAGATCGTTTCAGTAGCCAGCTCAGGGCCTAGCGCCTCAGTAACCACACATTTGACATCACCATGGAGGACACATGTACAGGCATGATGGGATGCGACTGTTCCCTCGATGCAGCGAGGCTTCCGGATAATTCAGTTAGATGAGAAAAAGTTCAACTGAGGCGATTTAGACTCAAGCTGAAAGGTCACAAACTATTTTTTCCCCCTTTTTTTGCAGTAATTGCATATGATTATGCACTAGGCAACTTCATTACTGGACACATGGAAATGTCATGTCACTGCATTTTTAATAGATGGCACATGAAGGCGCTCTACAAGAAGATCTGGTTCATTTGAGTTTAATCGTTTGGGAGATAATTCTCTAGGAACATACTGATAGTAACATGCAGCCATTTTTTTTTAGTATATGGGCAAATGTTATCTAACTAAAACAACAAAACAGAGAGGGGGGGGGAAGAGAGAGAGGGGGGAGGAAGAGAGAGAGAGAGAGAGAGAGAGAGAGAGAGAGAGAGAGAGAGAGAGAGAGAGAGAGAGAGAGAGAGAG
>JBBPDB010000036.1:7491799-7508778 GCA_037974465.1 Brachypetersius altus | reverse complement strand
TGTTCTGTGTGTGTGTGTGTGTGAGAGAGAGAGAGAGAGAGAGAGAGAGAGAGTGAGAGAGACCGTGAGAGAGAGAGAGAGTAAGAGAGAGAGAGACCGTGAGATAGAAACATTACTGTGTGAGAGAAAGAGACAGAGAGAGAGAGAAATGTAACATAGAATGACAGACAGTGAGATAGAAATATAAGAGCAAGACAGAGAGAAATGTTAGTGTGTGTGTGAGAGTGTGTGTTTATGTCTGAGAGAGAGAGAGAGAGAGAGAGAGAGAGAGAGAGAGAGAGAGAGAGAGGATATCTTGTGAACAGACACTTCTCCTTGCCTTTGCTTCAGTTCGGTGGAACATAATGACAAGCCTGACATGTTTCTGAAGTGACCTAATCCAGTGAGTCACGCTTAGATCCTGAAGTCAGCTAATACAGTACAAGGCTCCTTATTGACAAGGAGAGTTATGACTGTGCACACGGGGCGAGGCCTCAGCATCACTTAAAGGTCATTCACAGGATTCTTCAATACTTCACTTGTCTAGTAATTATACTTCATTTACATTTAGAGATCAAGAACATTTTGAAACGAAAATAAAAAAAACTACCAGCATAAAAACCCAGTGTGAAGTCGCAAATAACTTCAGTTCTGCTTGTCTTTGACTGAGGAACACATAAATAAAAAGCATATAAAACCCCATTGAATAATAATAATAATAATAATAATAATAATAATAATAATAATAATAATAGGTCAACAATAATAATAATAATTAGAGAAATGTAATGGCTATAATATTATAACATGAGAAACACTCTCATCTCCAATAATCACAATGATAATAATAACAACCACAAAACGCCACCACAAACAACAACAACAACAACAAAACAAAATTAACAATAAGTGACAAAAAACTGCCAGCTATAATATTATACCATGTGAAACATTCCCAAAATAGACACATTATATCATGTCTTAGCCTTTAACTTCAGACAATCATTTTTTCTCATTAAATCCTGACTTAACTGATTACTTTCTGGCTAAAGCCGTCATATGCTGTCCCAGCTCTGTGCTGTTTTAATGGAATGGGGAATGTATTTATTTTAGAAGAAGTAGACAGCGTTTGGGCTGTATGACTGTGATAAAACGCTGTTATTAGTAGCGACCACCTGGACAGAACCCCCCCCACCCCCCCAAACCAAAACACCGGAGCTGCGGAAATAAATAAATATATTAATAAATAAATATATAAATAAAAACAGCGCCTACCTGAGGTACACCGTGTCTCCCTGTCGGACGGTGATGTTATCCATCACTTTGTTGTCGGACTGAGAGTCCCCCCCCTGGCTCCGGACGGGTAAACCTGGGGGGACAAGAAACAGCAGTCTGAGAGAGAGCTGCACAACACGCTTCCAGCAGACACGCACTTCCATCTTCACCCCCGTCGCGCGCTCTCTCTCGCTCCCGAAAACAGGCGAGCAGCCGGGGAAAGGGTCAGTTAGCCATTCCGGTTCAGCCGGTAATCCAGGTAGAGAGGAGAAATCCCCCTGCGAGCCCGGAACGATCCAGCTTCTCTCTCTCTCACTCTCTCTCTCTACCTCTCTCTCTCCTCACCACCGCACAAACTCTGCAGCTTCTTGTCGATCTCCGTCTGTCTGTCTGTACACAGTGTTTTCTCTAAAAACAGACCCCCGGCTGAGACCACCTAACTCCCAACCCCGAAACAGCTACTTTCACTACTTAAAGTTCAGAGAGAGAGAGAGAGAGAGAGAGAGAGAGAGAGAGAGAGAGAGAGAGACAGAGCGGGGCTTGGAGAAAAAAGCATCGCGCGCGCACATACACGCTGGAATAAACACACACACGCATACACACAAACACACACATTCAGAGAAACCCACACATACAAACAAACACACACATATACATAGAAACACATATATACATATACATACTGAGAAATACACATAAATACACAAACACACACACACACACACACATACAGAGAAACATACACAAACAGCAAAACACACAAACATACACATACAGAGAAACACACATAATTGAACACACAAACACAAACATAAACACACACATACACAGAAACACAGACACATACGCAAACACACACAAACATACACATACACACAGCGAAACACAAAAACAAACATACATACATAAGCATGCACACACAAAACACGAACACACACAAGCACACAGAAACACAAACATAAGCGCAAACAAGCACACACACACACACACACACACACACACACACACACACACACAAACATACACACACACAGTTGCATTGCTGTTGCTGAGTGTAATTTCAGCTGATCAGGGTACTGTGTCTATGTGCAGACTTTAAAAACGTAACACTCTAAAACACACTTCACTTATCAAATTGAAACTTCTTTTTTGTATTCAAACGCTCACTTTTGAGACCAGCAAAATATCAACAATGTTAAAATGTTTTGTTCTTTCATCCTCACAATGGGATAAACACATGCCCGCTCACTCTCAGAGGCAGCTGTGATTCACTCTGTTTATAACTAAACCAAAATGCTCCCGCGAAAAGAAAGAGATCCCTAAAAAGTAGTCGGAGAAACGCGAGAGCCTTACTTTTCTCTGCACTGCTTCTAAACTCACCGGGGAAAACGGCAGAGACAATACAGGTCATGGGTTAAGCCAGCCTAACATGGATATGTGAAGAGGGGCATGTTGTCATGGCAGCAGCGTCAGTTGGGCATGTGCTGCCTGTTCTCTCACCCAGTTATACACTATATGGACAAAAGTATTGGGACACACCTGTTTTCCAGGGTTTGGGCTAGGCTCCTTATTTCCAGTGAAGAGAAATATTACCGCTTCATCATACCAACACATTTTGGACATCACAATGCTTCCAATTTTGTGGACACAGTTTGGGGAAGAACCTTTTCTATTCCAGCATGACTGTGTCCCAGTGCACAAAGCGAGTTCCGTAAAATGACATGGCTGGAGGAGTTAGGTGTGGAAGAACGTGACTTGACTGGCCACACAGAGTCCTGACCTCAATCCCATCCAACAACTGCAATATTGAACTGCAATAGAGCCAGGCCTTCTGGTCCACTACTGGTCCACAACAACTACTGAGTCTCCTTCTTTGTGTATGAGGTGGCCAGGTATGTATGTGTCACTCGGGGAAGACTATGGTAGGAAGGAAATGCCGTAGGAGGCAGTGCGATGCTCTGGACAATGTTCTGCTGGGAAACCTTGAGTCCTTGCATTCATGTGAATGTCGGATGTACAACCTACCTAACACTGTTACACCCCTTCATGGCAACAGTATTCCTAATGGGATTTGCCTCGTTAGCCTTGAGAAACGTTGAGGATGTTGGCCTGCAAATTCCCCAGATTTCAATATACATGTTTTCTGGAATTTTAAACATAAATATAAAGGTGGTACAGTCTGTTCTGTTCTTTGTACAGCATTTCAACTTCAAGCTCAGGTCAGTGAAGACCATTTCATAGCTCAAAGTTCAGTTCACACCTGATTTCTGTGTATGTTTGGATCGCTTTGTAATACGTGACCTTTTCTTCTTTTGGCCTGTACTTTCCTCCCTCTATCACAACATTTCTTTGCAACCCCAAAAGCACAGCAAGGTCTTTTTGTTTGTTTGTTTGTTTGCTTCATCAGACCTCAGTGCTTGATTTCAAGTGTTACATACTTTAGATGTTGTTTTCGGTGATGAGATCATTATTAATCCATGTAGATGTCACTGGTGTTTCAACACAGCAAGAAAATCTATATGTACATATATTACATTCACCAAAATATGCACTGAAGTTGTAGAAATGTGTCAAGTTTTATTCATCTTTTACACAGTCAATGAGAAGGTAATTTGACGGGGGTGCCCAAACGTTCACAGAGAACTTTTAATACCATGCACACGTATCCTATACTGTAGGCTATATATACACAATGACAGTAAGGTTGGAAATCATGACGGCTGATAGGTAATGCCGACAGAGCTGTACGGTTACCACACTTCTTCAAGTGTGCTGAGCCCCTCAGCAATGCTGCGTGGGTGGACTTTGAAAAATGCAGTAGCATTGGGCATATTAGCCTTCACACTCCAGTGATGGGAATGGGAATTGGCTATGACTAATGCTAAGAGAAAACCATAAAAGAAAATAATAAAGAAGAAAACTTTGTTTTGTAATTTCCAAATATCATTATGCAGCATTATTCCGAGATGCATTATTATAGGGGAACTGACACTGCAGTGAAGGGAGTGTCTGGCTGCTGAAATCAAACATGATAATAGGTGGGAGTTGTGTCATTTTAGAAACTGAGAACGTCTAAAACAAAGAGTTAGAAATATTGCACCGTTCTAGCGGCTCGCACACATTTGCCTGTGCACTCACAGGAGAATAAATGGAGCATATTTAGTACGGAGCTCACTGTGGACCTTCCTAATGCTACACTCCACTGAGGCTTTTCTGATATGCACCATATGGTATCTCTCTACGTTTTTAAGATTGTGTTTGTCCGCTGGGAAACCATGATAATCAGGTCTCGGTCACAGCGAAAAGACTTCACAGAGAATGTCAAAATATATCTGACAGGAGGAGCAGGCGGGTGGGATATACTGGTATACCAAGGGTAACTGTGACTATTCTTTCTTCCTTTTTTTTCGTCACTGTGAAGGTTTTTAATTGGAGCTGTCACATCAAACAGTAACTAACAAAAGATGTAGGCTGCGATGCCTTCAGCGTATTGGTAAGATGCTGAGTTAACACTGAGTTGACTGCAGATCATCTGTTCTGGGCAGTAAAGTGAAGTGACATTAGTTATTTGAGACACAGGGAACATTTAATGACTACATGTTGTTTGCTTTATCTGAGATGCTTCACACGGCACAAACACTAGATTGGTGGAATATAGTTGGAATAAAATAGCAAAATCATAACACTGTCAGTTTATTTACTTCTCACTAACAATTAACAGAAGCTCACAGCCAGTCGTTATCGTCCTGCTACTGCACGCCTCAATCATCACACGACTTGAATCCAACCATGATGAGTAAACAGGATTTCTGGTTTCTGGTCTGAAACACTATAATCAAAAGCACATGGCTGTCCTTTGGTCCGTACTGAACCTAAATGAATGTCTTTGACCATGTGCAGGGGTGTGCATGCCATAAACTAAGTTGGGGATTCACTGTAGAGGAAAAAAAAAAAAGGAAAAAAATACTGCTTGTTTGTTTCCAAGATGGTGGCGCATTAAGTAGTAGCAGTTTCTCTGTGGCCAACAATTTGCAAGTGTTTTAGTTTCACTTTCATTCAACCTACCCTCACACGTATATCAGAACTGCTGGTACACATTTCTACGACCACCAGAACTTCAGTGGAAAAGTGAAGAAAGTGAAAGTCATGCATGAACACACCACAGCACACAGTGTGAACAGCACAAAATTCTTCCTCTGCATTTAACCCATTCACCAAGTGAAGCGGGGGCAACCAGGAACACAGCGTCTGGGGAACAGTGTGTGGGGATGATACCTTACTCAAGGCAGTCTTGGGAATCGAACCCACAACCTCCTGATCGCAGCGCGAACGCCATAACTGCTAGGCTACCAGCTGCAACCTCAGCTTGTGTTAGGGGCCAGGCTTCAGACCACGGCATCACTGGCTGGGGGAGGGGACACTGCTCACTGAGTTTGTGACTGTTAGATGTAGACCAATTTATTTACCGCTGGAATCCAAAGAGGCTGCAACCTATGGCAGATCTACCAACCTGGAGGAGGTTATGGCCTCAGTGACAGGCTACATCAACAATTACATCGATAACTATCTCCAGACAGGTATAAACGCTGCTGAGAACTTGAGACACTGCCTTCGATGCAGGTTGCCTTATAGAACAGCAAGGGCCAACCTGTCCTGAGCCATAAGAACAGCAAACAGCACACAGAAAACCCACAGCCACTTCCAGAATGCTGAGGTAAGATACAGTTCCATTGAATCCGATGTGTACTTTAACCTTTTAACCTGACTAAATGACCATTTGCGTGGTCTTAGTATTTGACGGGACGGGATCGCTGGGGTTTTCCAATGTGATTCCTGTGTTGAGTGATTTAGAGCATTCGTTTCACACTCAGCATGTGTTTAAAACATTTTACGTTCAAAACACTCAACCAAAAGTGCGCTGTTTTCAACTCTTGCGAGAAAACAGTAATTAAGAGTAAGCAGCCCCGAGAGAAAGACAATGTGTGTCTCCACACGTCTGTGAAAACAGCAGTTATATTTTAGGAGATCACTCCAAGTGGCTTATGAATGGAATGCAATGGCGCATCTCTTTGTACACAGACACACACACAGACACACACACAGAGGCCCTTCTACATTCTCTTCACCTCTCTGTCACACACACACACACACACACACAAACACTCACACACACACAGGGATGAGTGATGGCTCAGATCTCTATCACACCAAGCAGAAGAATCTGAGCAGTGTGAAACAAAAGCTGTTAGCTGAGAGCGGATGGGCACTTTGGAGAGGAAGTGACCATCACTTTGGCCAAAGAAAGATGGAGCGATGCTCCTCTCTGTTTCCTGCCTGTTATAACTTTTTACTTTCTGACCCTGTCAAGCAGATTTTAGGAGTTTTAATCTAATATGCATATGGCTATATCTGGCCAAGAGGGATCTGACCACTGCTGATGACATTACAACCAGTGCGCCTTAAAAATAAAGTGCAAAACTAATACATTTTAAATAACGTGAATTCGGAGACATGACACGGGCAGAGTGTAATCTAACCACTTCTGTTTTTAAGATGGATGCCCAACTTTAGCATCGTTGTGTGGTGAGAGATAGAGAGAGGGAGAGAGGGCAAAAACAGCCAGCAAAACACACAAAATAGCCCCAAAGAACCCCAAAGAGCTCTTGAGGGAGAGCTTAGAGTCTTCTCTGATATTCTTTTCGCTTTTGGGTTGTCTGCTGTAAGTTCGTTGCGTTTTTTTTGCTGCTGCCTGGTGTCTTTCTCCTGGTACTCTTTGTCGTGAAATCTCTGCAGGTGACATTTTCAGATTTTATGTAAATCCTTTGAGGAAACACATATTAAACAATATTGTCAGAAGTTGGCAGTACGGCCAAAATATAATGCAGAATACTAGACATTTACACAACACTTGATATTCATGACCAGGTCTAGCGGCAGATAGTAGTTCTGGGGGCGATAGGATCTTCACCCAATGAAAAGCTGTTATATACTAAGTAACAGGCTAAGCCGCTTAGCAGCAATGCAAACTTTTATCACCTACATCAGCTGTCAACAGTAATTAGGTAACATGCTAAATCATTATCGGCAGTTGGCTGGTAGTTAATGCACCTCACCATGAAAGAGCTTGCCGCAGAACTGCAAAAAAATTCACTACACAGTGTGAAGAGCACGCATTTAACCCCTTCACAGAAGGAAGCAGCAGACAGCCAGTGCCTGGGGAGAACTGTACCTTAGTGGGGCTGATAGCAGTCCTGGGATTCGAACACCTTCTGATCGCAGAGGCAACTCCAGTTGTAGCCTAGTCTACTCTTATCTACTGTTCATTGAGAAAGATTTCCAAGCCTAAAAAAGGGACCAAACCTAAAACAGCAGCATACAGCCAAGTCTCATTTATCTGACTTATAGAGGGCAATATCAACTAAAAGGTCTAAGCAGTTTAGTCAGCTAGGAAACTCACATGAGTGTTGAAGTGGGTGAGGAGTAGGTTGCTCTGCAGGACACAGTAGAAAGGCAAAGCTGAGAGGGCACAACTTTCCAACTGAGGGGGCATCGCAGAGCTGGGCAGCCTAGTGATATGTATCATTATCTTGATAAATTAAGTCACAAAGCTGCGTGGTGGCCAGTGGAGGCCAGCGCCCCCCGGTTACCCACCCTCTGTTGTCCCAGCTGTTCAAAGAAAGGAAATTGGAAAAAAAAAAAAGTCCTTAACAGTCATTGGCCTACCCAGGGAGTACAGGAACACGTATGGCTCTAATAGGCTATTTTAACAAGGGACTGTCCACCGGGGGGAGAGGGTGCAGCAGCAGGAGGGTCATGTACAGTGACTGTTGTCCTTCTACAGCACTACTCTCACTAGTTACAGCAAAATCAAGTTGAAAATGGCTGAAATAATAATGTTGTCTAATGGTATTTTCCAAAGTAACTGAAAGTGTCAAGCCGTACTGATCTGGGTTATCACTGTCCCCTCTCTTAAGAGGCTACATTACTAAACGTGCTACTTCAGCGGCTCAGTTATGGCTCCATTGGTTTTTTTTTTTACACACAGAAATGTAGAAGAGAAGGCACACAGTCTCTTGTCAAGTATTAAGATAAGAAAGAACATTATTCATCCAGAGAAACATTCTTTTGTCATTTGCATCCTTAGTGCAACAAGAAGAATAAAAGACAATAGACAATATTAAACAATACAGATTCAAATGTGAAAATAAACAACCGTGCAAGAACATTATTGTAACAAAACAACACTGGCATTGCTGTGTGTAAGATTTAGGGCGCTGTACCAGCAGATCAGTGGTGCAGAAAGGTTTATGAAAGTGTTAATGCAGTAAAAAGAAAAATGAATGCAATAAAAAGGCAGCAGATGAGGGGATGCGAGTAACATTCAGTCAATTCATGGATTAAAGAAGTTGAGTTATACTGATTTGGAACATAATGACATTAATCTCACCTACAGAATGGGGGTGGGGGGGGGGGGTGGGTTATACAGTCTTATGGCTGAAGGCAGAACAGATTTCCTGTGGTGCTCAGTTCTGCATTTAGAGTCTTTTGTGCTGTGCCCCGATGGACTACAGGAGGCGTGCATGGGACGGAGAGTTGTCCATGATGCAGAGAAGCACCTTTAGGATTCTCCTCTCAGACACCTCTGCCAGAGTCTCCAGTTTGACACCCAGAACTGAACCAAATTTTTTTACTTATTTAAGTTGAATGACTATAAGAAAATAAACAAGGTTGTGTATGTAACATGTATGACTATAGACTATAACCACACACACACACACACACACACACACACACACACACCAAACTGAACCTGCACCAAAACATGTACCGCCCGCCTGCACTCTAGCTATTGGCACTATTAAATACTACTTGCGTTATTAAATGTGCTCCTGTAATCTTCTGCAGTAACTCTAATCTCATAATCTGCCACCTTGATGAAATGAACGGTCCTGGCTGTCCCCGGTAGTTCCATTAGAACATAATTAGTTTGCACAATTAGATGCAGCACAGTGTGAAATACTAATAAATAAAAATGTTTTTGACAGCATTTGTAAAATGTGTTTCTTTTTGTCTACTCCAAATGTTCAAAGATCAGAAAAAGTAAATATGTATTGTGAAAAAAAAATGTCTTAAATTGTAATGATTTTATTGATGCATTTTTGTTACCCACTCTTACAACGTTGCCCCCTTGTGTCTCCAGCCTAGGAGGCCCAGGTCTGTGTATCACAATAGGTTTGGTAAGACGTGTAAGCCAGTTGGAGAGAACAAAATGTGCCAGCAACATCAAAAACAAAATGTAAGCTAATTTCAATCCTTTTTTTTTTCAATGTGCAAAAATAACGTGCATAAAACACAGGCAGAAAACGTAAACAACAAAAAACGAAAGATATTAACAATTAAAAAATGAACAATGAAAGCAGTTCAGGGCTCAGACGTGCACACACTGCCCAAATGATGCTCAGGAACGTTTATGATAACACACCACATTGCTCATCACCTGACAAAAGTCCACCTGAGAGATCTGATGTTGAGTATAATAAGTCATTAACAATAATGTAATCTGAGGTGTTCCTTTTACACACACAGGAGATTTGAATAATTAATCTAATGACAAAACCGTAGGATTATGACTTTGTGAAAGCCGCCGCGTGCATTAATATAAGACTAATGAATCCCTATCGAGAAATGCATTAGCATTCCCTGAGTTGCTGGGGCTTCTAGACTTTGGAAATGAGTCACAGTCCAATCCAGTTAAAACTCTGATAAGCGGAACTGTCTCTATCTGGAGATCTTCACGGTAATAAAGTCGGAGAGGCAGAGGCTGGTTCCTGGTGTCTGATCATGTAGTAGCAGATTAATGGAAATTATGAGAGTGAATGAAATGATGGTGCGATAATTTACCTCGACGTGTGGAGGAGAGATAAACAGAGTGAGGAAGACTTCACGACTGCTGCCCTCGCATGAAGGCTTTTCTTGGTTGTCTCTTGTAAGATCACAGGACTAAACTCTTAACTTCACAGAACGTTAATCATTCTAGCACCTGATAAGGGCACTGTCTGTGAAATGAAATTCCTCTAACCACATTGATTAGATTCGATATCCACACGAATCCATTTCCCATGTTATACAATTAGGAGCAACATTTGGAATAACGCACCAGATCGAAGTTTGAGATCTCCCAGGCAGCTGTTGCTGCAGGTATGGTCAATTCTAATACTCCTGGTCAGTGAGGCATACAGACGACTTCTAAAAATAATGGAAACTCTTGAGCAAATGAGAAATTGTATAAAAGCAGACGTTTCATATTGTACCGCATGTGAGCAATCACTGGGAGCAAGCCAGAGACTAGCTCGGCAACACAGTCTGGTCTCACTGAAACAAACAAACAAAAAATCATCTTTTTGCACTGCATGAGGAATAAAGAGAGCAGGGCTATGCTTCCCTAAGCCTGCGGAGTCAACAGGAGGACCACAGCCTGTCATGCATTAGTGTGTTCCCTCTCTTCCTCTCTTAAGGGTGCATTTACATTTGTTTGCAGTGGACATGGCCAACCTCCTCAGATGACTACATCAGTGTTACTTGCAAAATGTAAATAAAATGTACATTTAAATGGAAAAAAGGAGTATTGCCACATTAAAGCAAGGACCAACACTGTCACTGATGCAAAGCACCTCTCTTAAAGAGCACCAAAAGCTACTTGAGTGAACAATGTCCTCTTGTGGAGAATCTTCAGACACCAAGTCAGGTCCATGTGTTTACTGTGTTAAAATCATGAGCTGAAAAGTTTATATATCATGTTAATTAAGATTAAATTGAACTAGATTTTGGTTTGATACTGAAGATGAATGTCCATGTTTATTTATTAGGGGTTGTTTTGGAACAAAGATCAAACTAAATGTGCTCCCATATTGAGTTTTTATTTGTTAGGGATTGTAAGAAGAGGAATGTGTCCCACCCATTCACTTACTCACACACTCACACACACACACACACACACACACACACACACACACACACACACACACACACACCCCTACGGTCAATTTAGAATCCCCAAGTCACCTGATGCAGGGCTTTGGACACACCACACCACCACCAGGAGAACATGGAAAAAACTCCACATACACACACAAGACCAGGATTCAGACCCCAGACCTTGGAGTTGTGAGGCAACAATGCTACCCACTGCACCACTGTGGGGCCCATGTTTGATAAGTATAACTGATATTTAAAATAGTAGTCATGGAAGTTCTCCCTGTCTTTATATTAAGCTTTCACACCACATCGGATGGATTTTTTAATCAAGCTCTGCATAGACATCCTCCAAAATGAACCGCTCCACCAAGAAATCGACTAAATTCAAGATTTTCATAATGAGTTGATGAGGTTTGTCAAGCAGAATGATGAAATCCGAGTCTTTCACAGTTTATTAGAAATGTTTTCCTACTGTTTCACTAAACTGCTGTCCATAGAAGGTACAAATCCAGCCATATGCACGTCATAAAAGATTCTTGCATTATCAGTTCCATTCAGCAACAGCCTCTTTCTGCACATCAGCCAACTGCTCACTTGTGTGTACTTCGTCAACGGGACACATAACAAACTGAAATAAAGCTCTCTGTTGCTCAAGAAATCCAGCCATCTGTCTCAATTGGAATTAACTGTGTCTTATCAAGCTCTTCTCAAAGTTGTTTCTACTTCCACTTTTCAATGCAATCTCCTTGGAATCTCACGCATATTTAACCTCAATGGAATCCTTTGGCTGGAGCACATTTAATCTTGATTAAAATAGCAATTTGCAGTCTTAATGGGAGCAATCTTAAAATTGCAAATGCGAAAAATTGCAAAGCTGTGTAACTGATTATCATAAACACTTTCAAAACATCTAAACTCTTAATTGCTCTATGGCAAAGTGTTTTTTTTAAATGATTAAACCATGCATTGCTGCATTCACACTAACTCCAGCAAGCTGCAAAAAGCACACATTGTGGTCAAACTTCAGGAAAAGTAAACAGTGCCAAGTCCGCGCCTGTTAATGAATCTCTGAATGGCAGGCTCTACGTTACACTCCGACATCCGCAGGGCACAAATAGTGACTGAATTATTTGTCCAGCATAAAAATGATATAACCCATGTGCCATTGCCCTCGCAAACATCAAATCTCACAGTCACAAACAACATGAGCGATTCAAGGATGAATCCAGTGTAGCCCCATACGATTTAACCATCATTCAAATACAGCACGCAATAAATAAATCAGGCACAGGATGAATTCTAAATGTTTCGGGAGCTCTACTGGGCTCCTTTCCTGACACATTTAACCAAAGAAGTGTCTGTCATTTACTGGTATTCCAATGGATGCACTATTTGAACAAAAGTATTGGGACACATCCATTTTTCGGGTAAGGATTCTTACTTCCAGTGGAGGGCATTTATCAGATGCTTTTATCCAAAGCGACTTCCATTCCCTAACTACAGGGGGCAGTCTCCCTGGAGCAACTTGGGGTTAAGGGTCTTGTTTAGGAACCCAGTGGTGGTATACTGAAGGTAGGATTCAAACCCATGACCTCTTGGCCCAGAGGCAAGTATCCTACCCACTAGGACACTACCAAGACATTTTGGACAACATCCTGCGTCCAACTTTGTCTGTTCCAGCATGACTGTGCATCAGTGCCTGACTTCAAGGCTCTACAGAGTGAATGGGCACAAATACCCACAGCTTTAAAAATGGTTAAAGCTGTTGTAGACTAATTCCACATTAAAGTCTATGCATTTGAATGGAATATCATTGAAGTCTCTGTTGGTGTAATGGCGTCCCAATACTTTTGTCTAGTATGAAACTGTAAACACACAGATCCTTTATAAACTGAGGAAAAAAAAGGTTTCTGTGTCAATATTTTAGCGTTCTTTCACTACAGAGCTAATTGCAATATATAGCCGCTGTTTGTCATGAATCTCTGTCAAACCACAAACCCACTAAAGTGCTTTTTGATCACAGACACCACTCACCTTTAACTGACCAATTACAGTCTGCGTATTTTTTTCATGCCATTACCGTGAGCACGTCTGTTACAAACAAATTTCACGTCCCATAGTACATTTTCAAACTCCGATATGTAAGACACTCACTAACCGCGCTCATAACGCAACGGTTAAGGGCAGCTTCCTCGCTGTCATGAGACCGCAGCATGGGAAGCAATAACATGTTCTTGATTTAGTGTAGTTTTCCACTGGAAAAATTGCTATCACACACTAATGAGAGGCATTTCTGAACCCGAGACACAACACAACTGTCCACAAGTCCTGAAAGATTTCCATGCCATATTATAAACAGCCATCTGGGCTTTTACAGATAGAAAACAGATGAAGCACTTCATTTGGTGAGAAAAAAAGAAATACACTAAAAAAGAACATTACTCATAGAAACATTGTTTAGTAGCTGCTGAGGTTGTTCATTAAATTAGAGGAGAAAATTATAGGTTTAAGACGCAATGGTATGCATTTCTTCTTTTGTCTTGTTATTTTTTATTGTTATAGATCTAAATATAGATGTACGTGAATCATTCCGATGCAGGTTTGGAAGAGGAACTGACTTGAAGTCGACTAAATTACTGAGTAGACGGCATTCCGTGATAAAATAACGCCTCCGCTTCGGCGCGCTCTCTCTGCGACTATCTCCTGTTCTCTAATCGCCATGGAGATCCTCTACAGTGGAGGAGCGAATGTTATTCCGTAATGAGCTGTTCCTGTTGAATTCACAGCAGCTACTTAAATAGACTTGTCATGTTAGATACGCCTGCAGACATATTAAAAACCCAACACACTCCTGCTTTGTCTTGACAAATACCAACCATAATTATCTCTATTCTCTCTTGCAAGCAATTGCTCCAGGAGTATTTATTCTGCTCAAATCTCAACAACATGCAAAAGGGGAGGCGGGGGTAGGAGTGTATGAAATTGAGACTAAAGACAATAAAACCTGTATTAATATCATCAATGATAAATGAGTTTGAAGTAAATTGGGGCAGAGAGCAAGAATCACCCCCATAATCTAAAAATTTGCCCCATGAAACGTGACTACGAGGTCGACAATGCCCTCAAAATAATATTATTCAACCCAAACTCCAACTCTAATACTGTAAATGTAAAAAAAAAAAAATGAATTACACAAAGTGTTGCCATCTATTTATGATGGAATCGGATTATGTGAGAGACAAACACAGCAGGGTAAGTTAATTTTCTTATGGTATTTTATGTTATTTTGTTCTTTTTATAATTTTTGGCTGCACTATTGTTATGGTCTTTATACCATATATACAGTCAAACCCGAAATTATTAATACCTGGCAAATTTTGACTTAATTTTATTCAACCAGCAAGTTTCTTTTTGATTCAAAATGACACAGGCGTCTCCCAGAAGATAATAAGGTGGCGTCATTGTGGGAAAAAAAAATATTTCTTTACATTATTTACATTTGAACAAAATGTGACACGCTCAACATTATTCATACCTTTTACGAACTGTCCCAGTCTGTGGGAAAACACCACTGTTGATGTGCAAAAAGCTCATCAGCGATTATAGGAAGCGTTTGATTGCTGCAAGAGCCAGTATTGATTATTTAGACAGATATGAATAATGTTGGACTTTTTTTTCAAATGTAAATAAAAGCTGAGAAATATTTTTCTCCACATTGATGCCTCTTGTATGAATAATTCCAGGCTTGACTGTATACTTCTTGTTGCACTGAGCACTCTCATTACAAATTAGTTTCCTTCAGGATAAATAAAGTTCTCTCTCATCTTATCAAACACCTAATTAATACCCCGGATTTGACTATAAATGCTGCAACAAGTGTCCACAAATTTTAGGACACATTGTTTATTCACATTTCGATTTCTGATTAAGCCCCTCCCCTCTCATTTAGGGAGTATCAAACAATCCTCCCTCCCTACTGAGTGCATGTAAGACTATACATGCACTCAGAAGTCCAATGTTGAATCCCGCCCCCCCTCCGTTCCACTAGACCCAAGGGTAGAAAACAAATAGCCAATAGAAAGAAGGAGAAAAAAAGCAGAATCAATTCCCCATCCACAGGAAATTAAGCATGAAACATTAGGACTCCAGTGTTTTAGCTGCATTATCACTCTTAGCTGATAGGCCTCATTGCTTGTGCATACGATGTGAGTGCGCGCACCGAAACACGCCCAGCTGCCCGTCATTCAGCCGGGCGGATGGTCAGGGCTGAAAACGTTTCCAAAAGCATTTCCTCACTCCTTTACAGCCCAGATACGGCATGTAAATGCGCACTCCCGCCGCCACACAACTTTTACCGCTACACATAATTTCGTTTTCCTAGTGCAAAATGGAGATAAGGACTCCATTAGGCCCTTAAAACATTTCCAGATAACCGACTTAAAAAAAACATTTCCAGATAGCGGATATGAAAACATTCCGGGATGGAGGCTGGAGCTTTTTTCGGTGCCTGATTGAGTGGCTCATGCAGGGTAGGTGGCTCCGGCTGGCACTGGTGGCAGCCGCCAACGCCACGAGGAAGAAAGCCGCAGCGTGCGTCGCGCCGCCGCCGCCACCGCCACCACCACCACCACAGGCAAATGAGATTACAGGCCTGAAATGAGGTTTCCTCTCACTGACAGATTTACTGATCCTCTCTGGACAGAATACAGCGAGCAGGCAGTAAAAACCTTCATCTGTGGGGTGAATTACACACAGGCTAGAATAACCTGTTTGGCTTCGGAAACCCACACACAGGCTTATTTGATTGAACTGTTTTCTACCTCATTCTCCTTCTGTTGTTCACTTGTTCTCTCTCTCTCTCTCTCTCTCTCTCTCTCTCTCCTAATTTAGCTCAAATTCAAATCAACTGTAATTAACGGAAAAAAAACATAGCATTACTCAACCAAGTTGTGAAACTGCACAACTGAGATGAAAACAGTAATCCAAACACGGTTTGATATGAAATTATGCACCGTAGCAAAACTCACTGACTCTGATTTCTTCATATTGGTGAGGAAAAGAAACGGGTCATAATGCCTATAGCGTGAATACAGCAGATTTATTTACTCTCCAAAATGGCAAGTGAACGGTTTTGTATGTATATTAATTAATGTAAGAATAGTATGTTTGCACTATTTTGACTTACAAGGCCCTGCATGTACCTTTAAAAACGGGCATCTGAGGCCAAAACTATTGTCTCGCACATCAGGCAGAGTATAAGAAACTCTCAAGGACTTTGATTCTTCATGAAGTTGTAATGAGAAATGTTTTTTAAACTGGGGGGATTTCTAAATAATAATGATAAAAATATTGAAAAAGAAACAGACAACGTTCTCCACTCTTAATTTTATTCTTCTCTCTCTCTGTCTCTCTCTTTGTCAGTTCCTAACATTTTTCTCTATTTAAGTTTCAAATAAGTTAATTGCTAATAATGTTATTAAGCAAGAAAGAAGGAAAATCTCCAACTCTCTCTCGCTCTCATTCTCTCTCCCTCTCTCTCTCTCTCTCTCTCTCTTTTTATTTTAGTTTATTTTCATATTGAGCTTTTTTCAGTACTACATATTTTTTTTATATTTAATTTGATATTTAATATATTTGATATTGTTCTGATTCTCTTTTTCTCTCTCTCTCTCTCCCTTCCTCTCCCACATCTCTCTCTCTCTCTCTCTTTCTCCATCTCTCTCTCTCTCTCTCTCTCTCTCTCTCTCTCT
>JBBPDB010000036.1:7459935-7475661 GCA_037974465.1 Brachypetersius altus | reverse complement strand
CACGTAAACAGAAAACAGCTGACTAACAGAACACGTGATACATGAACAGAACGGGCAGACATATCAAAATAAAAGACGTGGAACGTGAGCAGAGAAAACAAAGAAAAATCAACAAAAAAGCAGTGGCATTTAACCGGCCACTGACCAGACCGTTACAGTACCCCCCACCCCCTCAAGGCCGCAACTCCGGGGCGGCCAGGCCCAAAAAACGGGCAACAGAAAAACGCCCGAACAGAAAAAGTCCCAAAAGGGCAGGTGGTTGGGTGGGCAAGCAGGGGGGGACGGTGGGGGCAACCCCACTGTCCATGTGGCCGGGTCGACTCCCTGTCAGCCCGGGTGACGCGGGTGTGGACCGCAGGGCTTTGTCCTCACCCCACGGTCCGGGTCCTTCTCCGTGGGACCCCTCACAGTTCCTGGCGGCGACCCCGTCCCCTGGAAGTCCTTCCGCCGGCATCGTGCCCTCTGTCCCAAAGTCTGGGCCCGGCAACCCGAGCCCTACCAAGCACTCCACCGGGCATCTCCCAGCGGGATCGTCGCTCTGGTCAGGCAGGCAGGCCCCTCTGTGGGCCTGAGCTGGGCGGGCACCGCGCCCCTCAACGACAGACTGCCAGACCCTCCAGGAGGCTGGATGGGCCCCTCCTCAGGCCCCGTGCTGGCAGGCAGGCAGGCAGGCAGGCAGGCAGGCAGCCCCCTCTGGGAGGTTGGTCGGGACGTTCCTCGCGCCCCGTGTTTGCAGGCAGGCAGCCCCCTCCGGGAGTAGCCTCACAAACAGTAGCCTCACCAAGGGTAGCCTCCCTGACAGCAGCCTCGCTAACAGGCCCGCTAACAGTAGCTTCCATAACTGCGGCCTCCCTGACAGCAGCCTCGCTAACAGACCCGCTAACAGGGCCACTAACTGTAGCCTCACTAACAGGCCCGCTAACCGTGCCTGAACACACTATAGGGCCTAAGCACATAGGAGCTAAGTTATTCTCAGCTAAGCTAGGTTGTGGGCCCTTACTAGTGAGCTCTGGCGTGGGAGGGTGGCCAGCTGGAGCGGGCGGGCCCTGGAGGTATCCCAGGAGTTCACAGATGGTGTGCGTGAGGTCCTCCAGCTGGTCGGATTGGGCCTGCAGCTGTTGGTGAAGGGGGAGCGCCTGGTCTTTCTCCCCCCAGGCGTCTCCGTGTCGCACCGCGCCGACCTCGTGCTGCAGCGGCAGCTCCGCGTCGCCCACGAGCGGGGACAGCTCCAGTGGGCTCGTGGCCGGCGTGTGCGTGCGCGGCTCGGTGTCCGCTTTTGTTGGTGGTGTTGAGGAGGCCGCGAGAGCTCTGCGTTTCCTCCTCCTCCGCCTCTTTGCCGTTGGAGAAATGGGGGTGGCCTTCGGGAGGTCCTCGTCCTGGGAGTCCTCGATCAGGAGGCTGAGCAGGAAGCCCACGAGGTCGAAGAACTCCCACTCTTCCTCCGACTCACCCTCTTCCTCCAGGTAGGCGGCTTTTTTGTAGGGATGTGTCCATCTGTCAGGGTTCGGGCCGCAAAGCCCAAACCCTGAGCTATCTCTAAGCATTGAGCAGGCCGAGACACAGGGATCCATGCGATATGTTTATTAAAGAACTCAAAGAAACAAAAACAAGGCACGTGGGCCATTAGAATAATCAAAACGTGGTCACTCAGAATCAGGACACAACAGGGTAATGAGGCGATGGACACATGAGGAAAAACTAACAGACACAGACTTATATACAGACCTAAATCATGAGACAAAACACAAGGCAGGTGAAAACAAAGGAGACACGTGATACATGAACAGAATGTCAAAATAAAAGGCCTGAAAACAAACTGAAACAAAATGAAAAAACAGAAAAGCAGCGGCATAATAAGGGCCGCTGGCCAGACTGTGACACAGAAGCACTAAATGTGTCTAGTTTAGTGTGTTTAGTTGAGTATCTATAGGCTGGTTGTATTCAGATTTGGATGGGTAGTGTGAATAAAGTGGGTATAGCACTACACACTAGTAGTCATAATGAATGTGAAATACTAAATAAAAATTGTTAAACAAGTCCTTGAGTATCGAGAACTGAGTCTCGAGTTTATAGTAGAGAAGTTATTTTAGTCCCATCAAAGCAATACAACATGATTTCAAACAACGAGCCTTCCATTATCGAAAAATACTTTCAGTCTGGCGGAAGTGAAGCACTACACACAAAAAAAACAGCAAAAGATCAAAACTGTGCAGGTTTCTCTGCAAGCTGGCATTAACAGCTAACCGTGGGACGTTTTAGTAAATCATTAAGGAACATGGTTTAAAAACAAAAAAAGCAACAACCAAAAAAAGTTCGCTTAATTAGCTACTATGCTTCATTCTGGCCATCAAACATTTTGTTTCTTCTTTGAAAAATAAAAGGTTTATTATTTAGGAGAGCAGACAAAATTAGAACTGCTGTCCTGGGAGAACGGCACTTCACGTCTGTAACGAAACTGACAGGCAAAGTCACACAAATAAGATGTTCTTTTCTCCATTATGAGCGGAGGATTTAATTTAATTCATTCTCTTTTGTTTGTGTTTTTTCTTCGGAAAACTGTTTTGTCAAGTCAAGTCAACTTGTGACCAGAGTGGAAGCCTGAAGTCTGAGTTATTGACTGGACTGTTCATCTCAATAAGCAATAAAAAAGAGAAGAATCCTTTGCAGGCAAGACTGAATGTGTAGACTAA
This sequence comes from Brachypetersius altus, assembly GCA_037974465.1. Taxonomy (NCBI): domain Eukaryota; kingdom Metazoa; phylum Chordata; class Actinopteri; order Characiformes; family Alestidae; genus Brachypetersius; species Brachypetersius altus. The sequence goes on along the minus strand of JBBPDB010000036.1, from coordinate 7,472,971 downwards.
ATGTATCAAGGGTCCTATTTGCCACTGAATAAATGCCACTTTGTGAGCTATAAACCGATATGAATTACAGTCCGGTTTGTATAGAACCATGGGATTGTCTTGGTGATAAATGAGGCAAATGAGGCTGTGTTCATGGTCTTCTTGGCAAGACAATGATCAGACTATCAGGGAAATGGACTGTTGAGTGATAACTGCAAGCAGAGTTTGCAGTGCATCTTGTGGTGTATTGTGATATTGCCCAAAGCAAGCAAGTTACTCAGAAATGTGGATGAATGCAGTTCAGAAACTTGAAAAATTCATCAAAACATTCGTCAAAGCATTATCTATTCATTTAAAAATATGTATTCAAATTCTTCCTCCAGGGTCTCCGGGTTCCTCCCACAGTCCAGAGACATGCGAGTCAGGTTCATTCTAAACTGACTGCAGGGGTGTGTGTGTGTGTGTGTGTGTGTGTGTGTGTGTCTCTGTGATGGGCTGGTGCCTACCGTAAAACTGTGACGTAATATGTCAAGTTTATACTTAACAATCAGGTTAAGAATGCTGAAAGTCCCGAATGCTATTTTGGCAATGTGTTCTAACCAGTACGAGAGCAAAGCACACTTCCCGAAACTAGCCACCGGAGTGTGTTTATGACACTCTCTAAAAGTGAATGTACTATCATGCTCAGACGGTGTAATTGGCTGAACCATAGACGTCGTGCTGAGTTCCAGCTGAACAGGCACAATGGAGGAGCACTTGAAGACAGAAGTATCTCCTTAACGCCGCTTCTTCCACCTACCTGGCCCCGTGCCATGTATATTAGCACTGCAGCGGAGTCTTAATCTTTCAGCAGAAGTGCCATGTACTCCTCGTCCTACTCACTAACACACTGTGTTCCTTTCAGCTTCACTCTAAGAGCTAGCATTCTCATGCCCTCAGGTGTCACTAGTGATGTTAGTAGGTTGATATTTTATATTCATTATTTCTTAGCCATAGCACCAGGCAGAATTTCTTGGTTGCATTACATTTTTACACAAATTACATAGTATTTCTTATACAATCTCGGCATGCTGATATCAGTGGTAATGTTTATTTTCATTTTCATCTAGCTTCAAGGATTCAACTTTTTGCAAATTAACATGTTGTTTGTTAGTTGTACATGTAGATAACATGGTTGACAACTCTCACGCATTGAGCGTGAGACACATATCCGTGAGACTAATATGATAAAAATAGCAGAATTACAACAACCTTATAATGAAAAATATACATACAATTTAGTTTATCTCCAGAACTATAAAAGGTAGGAAAAAACTGATTTTCTGATTCAGCAAAACTTGACTAAGAAACATCACTTATCACTTAAAGCAATAAGAAATTTACTTATTGCTTTAATGTTCACACAGTCAGTAAAGGAGCGTTTCAGGATACATTTCACTGTGTTGTACTTGTATGACTGCACGTGACGAATAAAGAATCTTGATTCTTGAATCTTGAATCAAAAATTGCAATGAAACAGACCTTTCATATAAACTCGTTACCCAGTGTAGCTTACAGAATCAGTCGAGACTAGATTCGTATTTTCATGTATATGAGGAGAGATCAGTCTATTGAAAATGCATTGTGTGAACCATGTTATTCAGTGAAAAAAAACACATTTTTGCCTGGTATTAATTTGGAAAGGTGGGTTCAAATATTTCAATGTCCACTGAGTGTATGATGTAAAAGTTTGGGCACGCTGGTCAAATAACATGTTTTCACATATTTTACAGAGGACTCGTATGCATTTTAATACAAAATTACTGTTTATTTATTAAATAAAATTTAAATTAGTGGGAAAATACCATTTACATTTATTCCCTGTACAAGCAGTGTTTCTAACATAACTGAATTATACTGTGTAATTGCCACTATGTATCGTGTAATTGTTTGCTCACATTCACCATAGGTAAGGTAACAGCTCACGCATTGCTGGCACTTAACATAGTAAATTAAGCCCATAATATTAGAATTCTCTCTCCTCTTACAGTTATACTGTGTGTTCTTATATCTCACACAATCATCCAGGCATGTGTTGCTCATGGCTTTATATATCTTAGATATTTACAATATAGAAATGAAAATAAACCACCTAACCCAACAAAAACAGGTTTCCTTATTTGCAGGTTTATTCTGTGTATTACATTTTCATTTATTTATTTATTTATTTTGCTGTTTCCTATACCTATAGTTGACACCTGTATGTTCCATAGTATGTTGACACATGACCCATTTAAATGTTACACTTAGTACACATAAAAAAAGATGTGCATTCAACCTTTACAGAGAAAGAAGATGGAAGTTATGAAAGATGAGGGGCATACATGTCAGCGCGTGGGTCTGAGAAGAAAGCCACAGAGATGTGAGTGACTTCTCACGATGTGTGAGCGATGGCGAGGCCACTCAGTCTGAAAGTGCTTAATCAATGCCCATTAGAGCCCTTCTGCACTAGCACCCTCATGCCTGGAGACACGCAGAGTTCAGCACACAAGAGGCACGAACAAACCGGCCAGGCTAATGCACTGATGGCTCATCTACTTTCTGCTCCAGCGATGTCTGCCATTGCCTCCGATGCACTTCTCTGCCATTCTGAAAGCTCCTTGGATCCAAATCAGCAGCGGTCCAAATTAGAAATACAGAACTCTGGCAAGGTGACTAGGTATCTTAAGCACAGCCGGAGGGCATGGGCTGGGTTGCGAGTGCCCTTGATTGAAATTGGGTGATAAGTGTGTTGCCCAGGCTTTTACCGCACTCCCGAGGGACTGAGGACTCGAGAACAGCACCGCTGAAGGGAGGAGAGACTGCAATTAACATACTTGTCAGTTATCTTATTCAAGCGAATCACCCAATTATACACACTCTGCTCCAAACTGGGGCATGGATTCAATTTCCAGCGCATGTTCTGGTAAACAGTTTTAAACAGTTTGCTAATAGAACACCACGAAACCTGACAAACCAGACACTGCAAGACATATCCAGGATTCCAGTGTGCCCTCCGAACAAGTACATTGTGCCCCCTTTTTTTCCCTCTCCCTATTCAAAAAGTTACTTCGCGAGACGTAACATTTCAGTATATTTCCCAACACCATTAAAGCGCACTAAATTAGAGCCATTATTTCGTTATTACAGGCAAACATTCTTCCTCCAAGGAAAATTACAGATGTATTCTTGCTTCTCGGAAATGAAGTTATCCTGTTTTATCCAAGGATAAGGCTTTTCTCCAGTGTGGGTCTCAGCGGTAAGTGTGTGTCATGCGTGGCTCTGCCTACACGCTCGTGCAGATTTATTCTAGCCTCAGGGTGACTGAGTCATTACCAATTGCCCAATTTGCTCCCTGCTCTTTCCTAAGCTTCAGCTGCCTTAAAGCTAACCACTAAATCCAAGCGTTCCTGTTCGAAACCAGACGCGGAACGTATGGAAGCTGTACGTTTCATTGGACTGTCTTTGACCTCCATTCACTGTCTAGAATAAAATAAAAGGAAACGAGAAAAAAATGGGGCGAGGAAATAGCTTCCTGGCCAGCCCACTTCACTGGCTCTCGGGGGCAAAGCGCTGCTGATGTGTGGTATAAAAAAAAAACGCTCCTTTTATGAGCTTCCAGCAGAAGGAATTCTGTTTTGAAAAGGGCTTGAAGGGAAGAGCATGCTGAAGATGACTACAAAGAGCCTCTGCCAATAGAAATTGTGACCGGTAATACCATAGGGGATTCATACACGCCCAGATATAAACACACACAGACACATAACACACACAAATACACACACACACACATCCTTATATGACTCTGTATGTTCCCCAGAAGTATTATCCAGTGCCACAGTGCTTTAAATACTGCATTCTCTTTCCTGAGAGCATGATAAGACACAACAGTTGATGACCTCAGTCTACTCCAGTTCAGACTCAAGGAGATGAATAATCCGAGTTACAAACGAGAAAAGAGGAAAAGAGAGATTTGGGGTTGTGGGGAGGTCTCGGGCAAAATTAAAAACAGCCTTATATGTGCTGGGATCGGCCGGAGGTTTGTCTGAGAAAATGATTAATCACAAAGTTACCCCCCGTGCTCCTAGCAGTAATTGGTAAATTGTTCCAAATGGAGTTAAATGCGCCTAACAGATGTCATGACATGCTTCTGCGCATTTCTAGTAATTCTGTTAGCAGATCAGTAACAGCTTTATGTCTTTTAATTGAATGGCTTCTTAGCAAAGCTCTGAGAAACGCAAGAAGCAGCTTTTAAGCGACACATGACTGCTCACAGTCGGTCCATGAATAACAAAAAGAAATTTCATTAAATTTAAGCCCCCGTAGCCCCCAAAACCCATGTTAGTTCTCATACTTATAGACCACGTGAAATCAGCTATTTTTTCTTTGTGGATGATCACCTCTGCGTTCACTGAACTAGTCCATACTACATAACCACAAAGAATGAATCCATATGTTTCCCGTTCATTATGGGAAATATGAGGGTATTGCATGAGAAATCAGTTCTAAGATGATGCCCACCCCGGCTTTGCGCATCTAAAGCGATGAGCTCAGACTGAAATTTACGTAAGTGTTTAACAGGGGTGGGAGGAATGACATTATGCTCCTGACATGTGAGAAATAGGAACTCTTGCGTTTGCTGCTGGCTCTGTCGCCCAAATGGTAAACAGGTCAATAAGCCATCATTACTGGTCTTCACGGTCGGCCGACTACAAATCGACTGCTTGCGGGTCCATTTGAGGGATTAAGAGGAGGCAGCAATGCCATTTCGGAAGACGCGACAACACCGTTCATCTCCTGTCCCTCCTTGAAATGCCGCGCACCAACACTGAATGGGGGCGCGACTCTGAAGGGCCAGACGACTAAAAAGGAGCAGCAACGGCCTATAATCCCATCACCGGGGGCAGTGGAGGAGGACAGTTGTTGGGAGGATGGGAGGGAATATTCATTCAGATCTTCGTCCCACGAAAGAACCATTGCCTTGCCTGGTCTGAAAAGGTAGACACAGATGCTCTTAAGATCCATAGAAGCTCCACGCAAGTTATATAACACTTAGCCTCGGGCCTTAATGCAATATTGCAATGCCTCTTTGACCATATTTTGTGTGAGATGTCTATAATGATGTTTTTTCTTTAGTAGAAAATAAGTTAAAAAAAAAAAATTGACGTTTGTATCCATCAGCCAAGCAGTATCTTGTTTACAGCTTACAGCTATGGTATTCTCTGTGCATCCTATATGGAATGCTAACGACAAGTTCTTGCTGCAGGCCAGACCACCATTCCGCACATTCAGCTGGTACACAACCTCGCGAATAACAATTCTCTTGTGGAGGAGCTCAACTACCTGAACCAACTCTGAAGCCCAGGGCTCCCGAGGCTGTCCGACGCACTTCTACAACCGACTATGTATTCAGAGGATCTGTTGTTTCGATCGACTGACTCAGGAAACTCTGGCTACATCTGTTCCAAATCCAGTCACGTTAAAAATTGTACAGAGTCGATACAGCCAGCAGGGGGTGGGAAAAAAACTATCCCAGCACTTTCCACGAGGGATTCCTACAGATGGAGTGACTGGGAAAGGAAGTCAGAGCAGAAGATGTGAAGATGAAAGTGGAAAGAGCACACATTTCATTCAAGAGCGAAGCCCAAAAGGACTGCGAAGAAAAATAAAGTCGGTCAATATGGCTTTAGTTCTGCGGCAGCTCCCTGGGAGAGCTCCTCTGATTTGCCAATATGATTTTATTATCTCCTCCACTCCAGTACAAGGTGCAGGCAGGCTGGATGTTGGGATTAAGAGGCTCCCCGTGCGGAGGGCTGATCTCAAGTGTTTGATGGCTCCGTGACAGGCCTTGATGGAGGCGAGGTGATGGTACCTTTCATACAAACACCCACACACACACATACAGCCACAACTTCACTGATGTATTTGTGAGATGAGAAAGACACACAAAAGCTGTGGGGCCACCATGGATGCCCCCCTACAACCCCAACAGGTCTGTGTTCCTGCAACACAGCATGCGGAGCCGTGTGCGTACACTTCACACACTTGTGTGAGAGGCTATTTGTGTCGTGTCCCATTGTGCGCATCGAGGATGGGCAGCACAAAGCTTCAAATTCAAAATATTGCACCCTGCAAAAAGCCACAGTTAAAAAAGTTATATATAACGAATAATCAACAAGCTGAGGAAGTCATTAAAATCTTAAAATATTGTTAAAATACTTAAACGAAAATTTGCATTTTAAAGAATTTCAGCACAAATTTTGCTCTTTTACTTTGTTTAAATGTTTTACTAGCAGATTGAATGCCATTATGACATTGAGCATAATATATATATATATATATATATATATATATATGTTAACCATATTACAGCCAATGAAATGACACTGTTAGAAATATACAAAGTATATATTTCATATAATATATAATTATAAGTATATAATAAATTAACACCAACATGATTATTAAGTTACCAAATCCAGAAAAAACTAAAATCTACAAACTGGAATAAAACTAAAACCTAACTAAACAAATAATAATTTTTTGGCGCATCCCTGGTCACTAGAGGTCGCCCTTTTCTTTTACAAAATGGACTTTATAGTTGAAATCTGTGTACTTTGGGTTTTAGTTTGGCTTGGTAACATTGGTTAGAACTGTAGAGTGTTTAAGTTAAAGTGAGGCTTTGTTGCCATTGGTTCTTGTGTTAAGTCAATGTGTATTTAGTTTGGTTTGTGTGATACTCATGATGTTGGTCCTCCGTCTTTTCAGACATTACTCGAGTTTATACCCATCCTGTCTCCAGAGTCTGGCTTTGTTTATGTTTTGGCCCTCGTGCCTTTTGTGTTCTTTAATAAAGTAAAACAACGTAACAACAATGGACACCTGCGTCTATGCCTGCCTCCCTTATTGGGGACAGAGAACCGTGACGCATACATAGTTTGGTTTTTCAAGTGGCACATTAGGTTGACTAGAATAAGCTCAGATTTAGCTTAACTACCATGAAGGAGAAGATAATTTATTCAGTAAATAACTTCAATTGCTACATTAAGCATGAAGCTTATACGCTGAGCGAGGGATAACTGATACTCGCTCAATTTAGGTTATTTTCCAGTTAAGGAGGCAAACTCACTTGTCCTTCCAAATAAAAGAAGCGAAGCATAACCACAGTTACTGACAAAGTTGCTGTTAGAGGGTCTATATCAAATATGTTTTCATGCAGTCCTGGCATGCCTGCAGCAGGAAACAAATCCATTTACATGAAAAGCAGCCAACTGTAGAAAGTCCCGTCTGCAGCCAGGCGCCTCTCTATGTTTCTTACACTTTGGGCCTCGAGTCTTTTCCAGTCGTGAGGCTCAAATCCAAGTCAAAGTCTGAGTCGTTGGTGTTTCACATCATAGCTGAGTAGCAAATCTTAAAATTAGTCCACACCTCTGTTTACTTGTAGATAATACGTTTCTAAAATGCAGAAAACACATTTTAAAAGAAAAGATATTAACAGACAGAAATAGATTTTTTGCACTTTTGGGGGTTAAAACTTGAAATGGACAATTTTTGTTTCAAGGGGCCACTTTTCAAAGTAGTAATCGTCTCAAGAAGTCGAGACATTTCTACACAAGTGCCCCATTTGTGACCGCAATCATCTTTCCTCAGGGAGAGAGAGTACTTCCAACCCTCTGATATACCTTCAAAACTATAGGACTTGTCAGCTGTATCGTTTTGGGCTGTTCGTGTGCAACTACATCTTCGACTGCGACAGAAAGCATAATTCTATCACAGTAAAATACTTCAGCTCTAGCTCTACTGACAGGAGAGATTCTGTTCGTGTCTTCTTTGTTGAAACTCTTGACAGTTTGGAAGTTGAGGCGGTTGCATGCGACACACTGACATTCTCTGGCTCTGAGAAAGAATGTAAAGACCTGTTGAATGCTATATACTCAGATTTGCCTCACTCAAGTCACATTTAGTTTAGTATTTCAGCTGTTTAATCTCTGTGACCTGCAGTATTTGACCAAGTCTATCTCAAACAGTACTGTCACAATTAAAAACATTGATAAACGATGATTTCTATGCTAAGGAAGCACAGTTATACTGAGAGACATGTATTATGACATAATTTAGCACAGTTATGCCAACCGGTATTGTGTTAAAAAGTTTAACAGTGAAAACTCTAATGTTTTCAGCATCAAAACTAATATTTGTAACATTTGATGCTGAAATGTAAACTTAGTAGAAAAATAGTAGAATTTGTTAATGAAAGAATCTTCCTTTTACTAGGTTTTCCACTACTGAAAATAATATGGACAGAATTGTGTGTGTGTGTATTTTTGGCACTCTAAAAGCCCTTTCATAGGGATAATTCTTTAAAGAACAATTTCAGTAAAAGGCACATGTCAGGGTGAAGGCTTTCTGATGCTTTGCTCAAAAAATCCTTTGTTGCACATTTTTCGGAGTGTGGTTGTTTCTCCAAGATGTTTCATGGATCATTTTAAAATCTGCAATCTATTAACCCTGTTTAAGAAAAAACACCAAGTTTGGAGATTTAGCCTATTATAAGTGGTTTAGTCTTTTGCCATTTTCAGTTGTATGGTCAGGATCTTTAGTGAAGTGAACATTCTGTTGTACGTTAACACACCACAGCACACACTGTAAACAGCACGAAAGTCTTCTTCTGTATTTAACCCATTCACCAAGTGAAGCAGGGGGCAGCCAGGAACACAGGAGCAAGGTGTGGGGGCGGTACCTTACTCAGGGTACCTCAGAGGTGCTTAGCGGTCTTGTGAATCGAACCCACAACTTCCTGATTGCAGGGTAAATGCCCTAACCACTAGGCCACCAGCTGCCCCTAATCAGCACTGTGGCTCCTCAGTTTTGGTACTAAATGGTGTCAAAAGTATTGAGCTCTTGTTGAAATGTAGAATTCTAGGAATTATGAAAATTCATTAAACGGTTAAAGAAAACGGAAATCCAAGTTACTACGCTAAGAGGTTGTGTTTTATATGAAACTTTCCTTCAGTGGCCATTAGATATCTGAGCGAGAGTCAATAACGTATTTTGAACTCACCCTTTTTCTGTATTTCCTTGTTTCAGTTTGGATGATCGAAACCAGTCAAAACAAAAACTTCCCTTGTATGTGGAGAGACAAAAACAAACCTCACTCTGTTCCTCTCAATTTTTCATTGAAAAGGAAAACAAGAAGACAGATAAAAGAAGAGAGATGAACCGAATCTGTTGGCTGAAGTGCACTTGAAACGGGATTTGATTAAGGCTTAGATTCACGTGCTGGCAGACACTCTTATCCAGCAAAACACAAAATGAGTTTAGCCCAAGGACTCGAATCAGTACAGCAGTGTCAGTCCCACTGCACTGTGTTATACACTCACTATTGGCAGATTTGCACTCGAGCTCTCACCGAAGAAACAGCTTATTCGATTTTACGTTGAAAGATAATGACCTTCTTGCTGCATCTTTTGATACGGATAATTTTACACTGATGTGAGTTCGAAAGAGGTACTGAAAGACATGCCCAAGCCTCCTTGCACCACTTTTTAACTTTAGGTATGTGTTGCACCTCTTTTCTAAAGGACACAATGTGTATTACAGCAAAAAAAAAATCCATAACAGAAACTCTTGATTCCAGACTTCCTCTGGTTATTTTAAATGAGCAAATTGCACAAGCTCAGAGACGGAAATCTCTGAGCTTGTGCAGAAATGCATGCTTGTCAAAAAGTGTTACTTCCAGTGGACGGAACTGCAGGGCTGGAATGATTCTGCCACATGGTTCAGGACTCCTCGAGTTTTTAGAAATTGTTCAGATGGTTGCTTTACAAGACAACTTGTCATAAAGCTCAGTGCACGCTCCTTGAAACACTGCAGAGAGTTTGACCTGAAAAGAAGTGATCCTCATGAAGTAAGTGGCTGCTGAGGCACAACAAAGGATTCTTAGAGCAATGTCATGGAAGAAGCACTTTTGGGTCCCTAAAGAGTAATGTTTGAATAAGAGATCTGGGAGTGTGAAGATGCTTTCCAAGGTTTATGGAACACTCACAGTAGAGTAGATCTATAGTCATTTTAAAGGCCTGAAACGTTGACATTATGTGTGGATACTTTAAGCTTTAGGCAGAAACTCTCTCACCCACACACGCGCATATGTATATATTTAGAGCATTTTTTTGCACTCTTCACATGTAATAACAAAAATGCTTCAGCAAGAATAATGATAGAACTAAGTCCATCTATAAGCTGCAGTTTAAGACAATGTACATACAAGCACGGGCGTCGGAAGCATTTTTAATATGCGTATGGTGGGGGGGTGGCACTGTTAGGGGTCTGGAACGAGAGTGGGGGCTTGGGGAGAATGCTGTAGCATAGTGTTTTCCCTGGTGGGGGGTCAGTGGGTAGGTAGACTTGACGTCTTGCGTGTTTCACTCATACAAATTGCTCGGTCGCGAAACTACCGATTTTTAAAAGTCGCCCTCTAATATAATGATTCCAGTGTACATGCATACAAGGCATCTCAAGCCTGGGATGAGGGGCTGTCCTGGCTTGGATCACCTAAATGCTTTAAACTGAGGTGACATTATAGACTTGTACATCCAATGATACAGAAATGAATCACAGATAACTAAACTCCCATCAACCGTTTCATCAGTTTTTAAACTGTTCATTGGTTTAGGCAGTGGTCCTCGTATCCTCCTTCATTTTACAGAGCCACCAAGTCACCATGTCATGCATGGAATATCCAATAACCCAGAAAGCTAATAGTTAAAGGCTTATACGCAAAAGTGGTTCTTTTATCGCACTGCTCAGGTGACCCCTTATGCAGCACTTACATCTTCAGGACTGATTCAGATCAAGACAGCCCTTCAAAGTGCCTTCGATGGAGAGTAAACTGTCAGTTTTTGACACTCAAAAGATAAATATGATCCAGATGCAAAGTGTAGATCCTCTAATGCAAAATATAATTGGTGGTAGTGCACTGCTGATAAGTCAACCCAACATAACACATCAGCGTTCAGGCTGAGAGGTTATCTTTCAGTCAGACAGGTGAGGCTCGGCGAGGGAGTGTGCAGAAACAGGAGCCACTGCAGCACCGACCGTTCAGTCTCAAATCATAATCATTAAAAGGCATAATTTAACAGGGAGCCGACACTGCTTTTATTAGCTGCAGGAAACAGATGGCGAAGAGCATTTCATCCTGGTTATCTCTCTTTTCCCTTCTCCCTCTCTTTCTCACTGACTGTCTCTGGGGTAGTTTTTAGGAGATGAAGGAAGGATTAGTAAAAATGAGCAGGAATGGAGTGTTTCAGTGTAACTTCAGCACAAGACAATACACTCTGTTCTGTCTCTAAGCGGGACTATCATCGCCTTACTCTCATGGCTTCAAAACCCCAAAAATAAAAAAATCCTAAAAATACTTCTAATTCAAAAATTATATTCTATACGAGTTTTACAGAAATTGTAAGAAATTCAGCCTTTTTGTGCTCTTCTAGCTGTTCTGGATTCTATTCTACTGGTTGTACTGGCATTACCTTTGAGAGCTGTAAACTGTAAAACATAGTAAAAACATTGCTTTTCCAGGTGCCAAGTAGCACAGTCCAAAACACAAGGCTATCACAAGGAGCACAGTAATCATGAGTCAGAAACAGACAGGTGGAGGTAAAAATCAGAAATGCAGTAGCAACATAGACAAACAAGGAATACAACTAGGCAAGAATACAACTAGGGATGGCAGTGGCCTAGTGGGTAGGAGGTCCAGGGAGTCGCTTTGGATAAAAGCATCTGATAAATGTACAATCTGCTGAGGGAAACAAGTGTATTCATGACAAGGGTCTCCAATCTTCACACTAAGTGCCAGGGTTGCTGCAGGTTTTCACTCCTACACACTTCAGCTCATCTACCTAATGACTTATTCAAGAATAAGTGATTAAACAACTGGGATCAGGTGAGTTTCTAGTTGATTTTAGGCAAAACCATATTGGCCCTTTGCTGCTAAGACTGGAGTTCCCTGATTAATGTAAGTATGAAGGTGTTAAGCAGACCATGAACTGAGAACAGGTGCAGTTGATGAAGAGGAGGAGGTGCCAGGGAAAAGCTGAGACAGCAGAAGTTGTGGAGTTCTCTACACTAAGAGTAGCATTTTTCTTGCTTTGCTCGAGATGGCTGCCGCCCGCCCCCCGTATCCTTGAAGCGTAGCTTGTGCATGTCCTCTGAAATGAACTTGCTGTGCCCATGAGATGAAATACCAACACAACCAGTGGAGGCAGTATATGGCATTGAGATAGACTGACTAAACCATGATAATAGACTCTTCTGTTGTCTGTTTCTGATCTTGGTTCAAAATAAACAGTATCAGTGGTCATCTGTGGTCATTTCCACTGTTGAACTCTGTGCTAAATCAAAAGTAATAATGAAAGAAGCAATTCATGTCCGACAAACAAAAAGTATGTGGAAAATGCTGCTTGTATAGACATTTTTTCTGGGAATTTTTTTTTTTTTTTGAGAAATTCCAATCAGGATTTAGAACCTGGCACAGCACTGAATTTGCCCTGTTGAAGGTCCAGAATGACATTCTCCTGTCCCTTGAGGATACTGTTGACCCCTCAGTTCTCCTGAAACACTTGGAGCAACAGGTTGGTCTGCAATGGTTCCGTTCTTCCTTAACAAACAGAAGTTTCTGAGTTATGATTAATGACCTCTTCTCCACTTCAGCCCCTTTGACCTCTGGCGTGCCCCTTGGATCCGTTGAGAGGGAAGCTGGAGGCGGCAGGCGTGGACCAGCACCTAGCTGCTTGGACCATCGACTATCTCACTGACAGGAAACAATTCGTCAGGGTGTGAATGTGGTATTCTGCAGCACGGGGGCACCTCAAGGGACGGTACTCCCCATTTCTGTTCACCCTGTACACAGCTGAATTTTATTATAACTCCCATCACTGTCACCTGCAGAAGTTCTCAGATGACAACGCCATTGTTGGTTGTGTGTCCGAGGGGAATGAGCAGGAATATAGGCGGGTCATCACTGACTTTGTGGACTGGTGTG
>JBBPDB010000036.1:7379204-7393740 GCA_037974465.1 Brachypetersius altus | reverse complement strand
ACCCTTTCCGTTAGATTTGCCACTTGTAAAAGTGTTTCGCATCTTGTAAATTTGTTTTGGTTTTTGTAAATTTGTTTCCGGATTTGTAAAATTGTTTTACATCTTGTAAATTTGTAATTGTAATGTAAATTTGTAATTATAATGTAAATTTGTTTTTTTAATGTAAATTTGTTTTGCCCTTCTCGGCCACCGTACTACACAAAGGTAAGAGGAGCATTCAGAAATGCCTTCCTAAGGTCGTGGGTTTCTGCAGGCCACTCTGGGCGCATCAAAGTTTCTAATAATTTTGCGGTGAAAATGTTCCGTTTTTCAATGTTTAGCAATGTTTAATCATGTGCATGCTAAGGAGCTCTGTTAAGTTCTATAAGTGTCCTGTCCAACCTCGTTAGTCTAGACACACTTTGCTGGTGTCGATGTTCTGGGTGTGATGAAGCGCAGAGGTCAAATATAAACTATTGACGTCTGAAGCTTAAACCTTCTAACCATAACAACTTAGGCAGGAAAGTCTTGTGTAATAGAGGATATTGACACCAACTACACATTTCTTTTAGCACGTTCCTGGCTTCATAACTGGGTAAATCAACATCTTACAAAACCTCGACACATAAATACTTGAATCAATAAGTGGGAGACAGTGAAATGTGGAGTAAATCCTCTTCAAGCACTGTGCATTGTGCACCAGATGAACCGTCTCCCTACAGGCTCAGCTATGTTAACATAGCTGCGGCTTCGGCGTAGGAAACAATCAGCCATTTTTAGTGCAACACTTCTGGCCTTTTGAAGGGGTTACGTATGTGTTTGTCTGTCAAACTGTGGTTCTTTGAGAATGCAAGTATGTAACATAGCGTCCATGTTAATCAGAATGTGTGGATGGAAGTAAAACAAAAAAGACGGTTGATGCATGGAATTGAGAGTGGGTTTACTATTAACATGTGGAACATTCCGTATCGCGTGGTGAAAAGCCATCGTTTCTAGCCCAAGCTTTTCACATGTAATACAATGACACTTCAGTAAAATATCGATTTGTTATCACCCACAGTGTCAGATAATAAGTTGTGTAAGTGTTGCTCATGCACTCCCACCCAGACATCCAACATAATGCACTTTATGCACACACTCCCGACCACACAGACGCATGGACTCGTGCCTGAAAAGTGAAGCGTGTCAAGTCCTGAACACTCCCTAAGCTGCAACACGCCTCCCCCTCAGGCCTTTGGCCCTCTCCGCACTTTAACACAGAAAGTCACAGAAAGTTCTTTAAAGTGCCAGTTCAAAGTGCCATGTTTTCTCACACACACACACACACACACACACACACACACACACACACACACACTGCACCCTTACAAAATTGATGAAACAATTAAACAAAAGGAAGCATGTCCGCCGAGTCAAAGGAATGGCATTTCAATGCCATTATTATCTGATAAAAGGGGAAATAGGATGATGTTATGAAAGAAGCTCAGGATTCAACATTTTTTGTCATTTGTGTGTATGCCACCACTGTAATACAGCTTTGACATTTACATCAAGATTTCCCATCAGCCCTGAGCCTGCTTCTCTGTGTCCTAGATTCATACAAAGAAAATACACGCAGGGAGCTCTTCAGACCATGGAGCTCGTCCTTGCCTCGCATTGAGTCTCCCCAGCTAATTCACTGACCAAACTGCTATTTGCATCAAAAGCGCTTCCATTTACACTTCTTGTTTATTTTTAAAACTTAAAGTGCTATTGTCATTGTCGTTTACTTGTGGGTTGCCTGTAATGTCTGGAATTTAACAAGAATAATATCCAGATTGTCCTGTCTTACGTAGGTGGATCGTCACAATAACAGAATGTTTAATTATGTCGCAGTAAAAGTAACACTAGAAGCAAAACAAATAAGATACTGCATCAAAAAACGAGGCATATTCTGATTAGTCTGCAGACAGACTGTTGCATGAATATAGTGTTAAAAGTAATATTAAACAGGATTTTTGATGCATCATGCAACACTTCTTTGAAAAAGGCACAATGGAAAATGCAGAAACCATTAACAAAAGTAACTGTTGCATCAGGACTAAACTCAAACACCAGCAAAGAAATCGCGTCCCCTGTTGGACTTGTTTAAACACTCCCTCGCAAACTTTGCTTGGCAACTCCGAAATGTGCAGCGCAAGTGGCCACAAGGGGATGTGAGATTTTTATTCATTAGCGAAGCGCTTGCCTACGGTAACCATGATGAACCAATTAGGTAGCCGATCAAACTCTGCAATGCAAATAGATTTTTTAGATGTATGAGCACAACATACGAACATTTGCAAAAATAAATTACTTAAACGTGTTACTATGTGAGGCAGCCTGTGGCCTAGTGGTTAGAGAGTTGCCCTGGTGATCAGAAGGTTGTGGGTTTGAATCCCAGAACTGTTTAAATGTTTAACGCTGAATTAGTTTTGATGCTTGTTTGAGCTTTTAATTTTAGATTTAGATTTGTGTTTTTCATTTGTGTTTTACAAAATTTACAATTTGTGTTCTTAAATTGAAAATTGTACTTTGGTATATACTTTACTTGTACTTATATTTTTATTTTTATTTTATATTTTTATAATTTTTACATAGTCGTTAAAAAGTGTCAGTTCAGGATAGATTTCACTGTGTGTTGTACTTGTATAACTAGGCATGTGACAAATAAAGAATCTTGAATCTTGATCTTGAAAGCAGACGAGTCTATTGGCACCACTGAGGTACCCTTGAGCAATGCCACCCACACACACTACTTCCGGGCGCCCCCCCATGGTGGGAGCCCCCCGCTTAACTTGGAGAAAAGGTTAAATGTCAATACCTGTCACTCCCTTGCGTACATGTATGTGTGTGTGTGTATCTACAGTGTTCTTATATTTACTTATATATCCACTCTGTATACATACATACAACTTGCCTAAGTCTACATTTACTTTAAATATACTTAACATATACATATATCTATATATTTTACAATACAGATGTCCATATACTGTTGGTATAGTATTTTATTCTAATTCTATTGGGTATCTTTGTTCTGTCCACTTTTTGTCATGACAAAGCAAATTTCCTAATAAAGGTTTGTCTTATCTTATCTTATCTTATCTCTTAACACTGACATATAAAGATGTCACACAACATGTTACCATGACAGTTATCATTACTGTCATGACGTGTGAGGGTTCGGGAAAAGGGGAGGATGCTGCGGCAATATAGGAAGGGAAATTGAGACTTTAATACAAACAAAATTAAATACAGAACAAACACGAACACAAGAAAACCAGGAATAATCAGACAGAGACAAAACAACAATAATGAAACCAAACCCCGACTCTATAATAAAGAAAACCAAAAGGGGAAAACTAAACCAGGATGAAGACGGCGAGGCTTGTGCTCCTAGCGCTTTAAATCAAAACGGAATCAGAATCGAGAAACCGCCCTCGCAATCTGGCGAGAGAAACGTGACACAGAGTCTAGCGTGCCTTCGTGCACGAGCGAGATACAGGGAACCAGCGCTTCAGCGCGCAAACAGAGAGCCAGCTATTGAGGAGCACAAGCCTGCAAAACACAGAAAACAAGAAACAAGAAACGTTACACATTAAATCAAAACCAGAAACCAGAGACCAGGAACTCACACACAAGGGATAACAAATACAAGCACGAGGAACCTGGGGTCAGACTGGGCTTTAAATAAACGGAACAAACGAGACACACGTGAAACTAATGATAAAGGGATGTGATACAAACGGGGCGTGCTGACTAGAAAGGCAGAATGGAGTGCACAGGGAAACACGTAAGAGAAATAAGTGCACTAACCAAAAGGGGAAACCGAAACAGACGCAGACACGGAGACGAAACGAAAGCAGAACGGGAACAGAACACCGGAGACGTGAATAAACCGAACGAATAAGAAAAGAAACTTCATATTCAGGAGACGGGGAACGGAAAACGCGGGAGGAGGGCGAGGCGACCATCACAATTACCTGTAACTGTCAAGACAGATTCTATACTGTTTGATGTAATGACTTTAAACTATCATGTGACATAGACTGCCATTACAGCAAATATTGTTTAATTTACCCTAGCTAGCTTACCAAGTCAGCAGAGTAATGCATCTGTAATGTATAGTCATTTTTAATACTTTTGCAGTATTCAGTATTTCCTTGTTTTGTATACAGAGCTTTGTCCACCTTCTGGACTCTGAAAGGGAATTAATGCATCAGATTGCAATCACTGTTCTGCTGCTGATTTATATTGTATTATAATGGATTTACATTGTTTCATCTAAAGAGTTCATACTGAAATGAGGCTCCCAAGAGGTCACTTTAAAAGACGTATTGAAACAGTGTGTTGTACATATCCTTCTCATTATTTTTGAAGGAATACAAGCAAATGACTAGCTATTACCACCATCTATGCAATGTTTAGCCTGCTGGCTTATTATTATGCAGTTCAGTTGCTTATCCTACTTAAATTTGATGTTCCTCAACAACAGTAAACTCACTGCCCCCAAACCTTTCAGTCATGCCTTCTGAGAAAGCGCTTCTTCCATCGGATATACAGGCTCCACTTTAGGTAAAATGATTAGGTGTTTGGGGAGGGCATTATGAAAAGAGCCTAGCAGTGCTGCTGTCTAGTGCATGCTAATGCTGCTAAAAGAAGCATTTTACCTTTTTCTACGTTTCCGAGAGGATCTCAGATCCAACAATAGGACACAGACTCGGATGCAGTTCATTCCAGAAAGAACTCTGAGCATTATTTCATTAGTGCAGAGTGACGTAACAACGTGTTTTTCTCTTACTATCCATCCAAATTTGACTGAACAGTAGAAAGCTAATTGAGGGAGTGCTCCTCTCAGTCAACATTATGATTATGGAACATTACAAGAGTATAGAACAAATACTTTGTGAGACTGCCCTGGAATATTGACAATTAAAAAAGACACTGCTGATTTATTAGCTATACTCTAAGAAAAAGAGTAACTCTCTGTGAGTCCAAGCATGAGTGATATGTATAGGCCGCTGGTCTTGCTGCAGCCAAAGCTGATTTTAGGTGCTACACCCCACTGCTTAGATGTAGCCTCTGTCCTAAGCTGTAAAACTCCTTCAGGAGAGATGAATAATAGCACAGCTACCCAAAGCAGAAAGAAAAAGGAGAAAAAAAAGAAAAAGAGCCCCCTCTGTAGTGTTGGGAGATAGGACCTAAAATGAAAGTGTTTCTATGATACGTGTTAAGCATCACAATATTTGCTTTCATGAATATGATGTCAACAAAACTGTCCAGTCATTAGCTTACTCAGTGCAACAAGAAGAATAAGATAGTAAAAGAATAGAAATAAAGGACAATTCTACAAGAACAAAAACAATAATATTGTAACACTGATGGTGCTTACACACAGCAACGTCAGTGTTACAGTTATTTTGCTTCAATAATGTTCTTGTTCCTGTCATTGCACTAGTGCTATTGTCTTACTATCTTTTATTCTTCTTGTTGCCCTGAGCATGCTAATGACAAAAGAATTTCCTGCAGGATTAATAAAGTTCTTTCTTATCTTATCTTATCTAGTTTAATGAAATTGAAAGGGAACATACTGTTATACATGAATACAACACAGCACACAGTTTGAACGGCACAGAATTCTTCCACTGCATTTAACCCATTCACAAGTGGAGTAACACCAAAGTAACACCTAAAAGTTGTTGAAATTCTAAAGGAAATGTCTGCAAATATTGACAATTACATGAATTCATTTTCAGTAACTGCTTAATCTTCCATAGGATTGTGGGTACCCGGGGTCTACGGGTACGAGGCACCAGGGACTCACCCTGGGAGGGGCACCAGCCCACCACAGGGCACAGGGCACACACATACACACACACACACACACATACACACAAACAAAACATTCACTTACACACTCGCACCTATGGTCGATCAAGTTCACCTGACAGGGATGTCATTTGACTGACTGTGGGAGAAACCTGGAGACCCTGGAGAACATGCACTAGGAGAACATGCTCACTGCACGCACACAAGATCTAAACATTAAAATCCCCAACCCTGAAAGGGTGAGTCAACAGCACTTCCCCCTGCACCACTATGGGGCCCATTGACAATTACAGTACAAAGAATTACAATCAATTTTTGCAGTCATTTAATACATTGATCCAGAACTGCTCTGCTCAGAGTTATCCTGTTGCCACAGTGCCCTCTGAGATGGATTACACCATTTCTTTTTCAAGTTTTGTGTTCTAAAGAGACCAGCGTTTAAGTCTAGCTAACAGTGTTTCTACATCTGTGATCAAAGAGCTTCAGAGAAGTGGAAAAATACTAGACAACACCTTCCTGCCCTGTCTCCTGCTGATAGGAAGAGTGATTAAGAACAACCTGACTGTCTGCAGGCAGCCCAACGCATTGCTACGCAACATCTGCAACCTCTATTAGCTAGAAAAGCCTTTTTTTTTCTCAGCGACAGCATGAAACTGCAATTACATCATTAAAATGAAATCCTCAGTGAGGATTATTTCATCCTTATGGGAAGTAACAGTATAATAAGAAGGACAAAGTATCGACTGCTGGTCATTGTCAAATTTATGCCTATGACAAACACTAAAGTATACATTAAAGATTACTTAAAAATATCTAATTATATAGATCTAATTACTATTGATGTGAAATGTAATAAACATATCCTAGAAACATCATGATTGACCAATCAAAATAATGTAATTATTGTGATAAATTAATGAATTATATATGTGTGTGTGTGTGTGTGTGTGTGTGTGTGTGTGTGTGTGTGCGCGTGTGTCTGTATTATTTCAATACTTGCGTATTGTTTAGAGCATGTGAGCCATTAGCCTGAGGGATAAAACTTGGAAACACAACAAAATCTATTCAAAATATTAGATTGTATGTTTTATTTATGTATAAAATGGCAAAAATATCCAGGATGTTCTGTGTACAAATCAAGATGTTCACTGAACAAGAATTCAAAATCAAATGACAAAGTATCTCCTCTTACTTGTTAAGCATGATATTGATGGAAAGTGTGCTGTTTCTATGAGCTTCGGGTGGGAAATAATAAAACAAAATGTTCAACGAGGTGTTTTGAGGCGTATACCCCATGAGGGACCTGCAGGGTTAATAAGTGAACAGCTACAGAGAGGAAAATGAGGCGATGCCACAGTGAGCAGAAACAAAACTAAATAACAGAACAGCCACAGAGAGCAACAAAAACACATGAAGGCAACTAAATAAGCACAGACAGGAGAAACCGAACAGCTGGTAAACTGTGAGTGTACATAGATATGTACATAGGGGGGTGTGTGTGTGTGTGTGTGTGTGTGTGTGTGTGTGTGTGTGTGTGGGTGGGTGGGTGAGTCCACTGAATTGGTGCTAATGTGTTTATAGGTGTGACAGGTGTATGGAGTGTGGCGCGCTGCCTCTCTGACTCAGAGCCACAGGCTGTCGGTGCGCTGATTGAGCCGTACGCCGCAAGCTCAATCCACCGACTGATAAGCCCTCAGGAGAGAGCGCCCTCGCTAATGATTCGCCCTCGCGACGACCTTGAATACTGCAGGCAATTACTGAAGCCGTCTGCCTCCTCTCCCCTCCACTGTTTCACTGAGACTGTGGGCAAGCGCTAGCCGAGGCAGGTAAAAAAGGCAAAGGCTTCAATCTTCCCCCTACACAGATATCAATCAGAAGTCAAACAGTAGCGACAACAAAGAGGCCTGGCTAAAAGAGCGATCGACCTAAACGTCAATTGTGCGATTTCAAGAGTTTGCCTCTTTTTTTTCCAGTTGACTTGTTATTTATGAATTTGGCGCGGGCAGAGCGGCCGGTGCTGACGTGGGGGGATTTTCTAGTGTCTGATTGTTGGAACAGAGATTTTGCTGCTAGCATGTTGGGTTTTGGAGCTACACACTCCACTGCCAAGGGTCTGCTGCTTCATCCACACAACTGAGCATTATTATCTACAAACAAACAAACGCCAGACGAGAAAGCTCTGTTATAATAATGCACTGCATCCCGAGAGGACCAGCCAGACAACATGCATGACTCACATACTGAGTGGCAGTTCATTTAGATACAGTATCTTACATCAGTGATTAGCGGCTCCTGCGCATTAGTCACACATCGACCCCTTTCTCGGCAATGAACAACTCCGTGCCGCTGGTCATTGAAGAGGTAAAGCAAAACTGACCAAGTGGAGACTCAACTTGCACTCACCTAAACTCAGTCAACTAGATATCATGTGCTTTGGCATCAAACCAGATCTTAAGCACCGGTTTAAAATCTGGTCCACTGACAAATTTGTTTCTTACAGCACGGGATAAATAGAGTTTTCTGATTCTGATGGGTGTCATATTCAATCTGAAGGGGACGTGTCCCCTTCATATTTCAAAATTTTGGATCCCCCCCACATTTAACATAAAATATTAGTTCACCCAGTGCTGTTAAATCATAAATCTTGAATCTTTCGCAAAAGAATCCATTCCACTTAATCGACAGAATACACACACCACTGGAAATCTGCTCCGAGATTCGAGCAGCCTGTCTACGCACCGACGATTCACTTCACTTGCATGTGATGAGTTGGAGGCAAACCCGGATTTCCAGTGGTGTGTGTACTCTCCCATCAAAGAAGTGGAATGGATTCATGAAAGATTCAAGATTCGAGATTCAGCAGTGGTTTCCAAACACCCCCAGCCCCTAAAAGGACCGACACTTTGCACGTACACCCACTCACCTAAATCCCGCCCCCATGTGCAAACCCCGCCCCCACTCGTGGGCCGATGTGTCCCCCTCACATTAAAAATGCTTCTGACGCCCCTGGTTTAGAGTAACATAAGCTCTTAAAAAATGTAGAAAGTAGTTTGGCCTTCCACAACACCAGATGAATCAGAGTGAACACACGCATGAAAGAGCTGGATAAATATCTGCTGACAAGAAAAAGGCTCAGTGGAAAATGTACGTTAAGATTTTATCAGGTATAAGGACCTGAATAAGTGAATGAACCATGTCAGATATAAAAGTATAGCTGTACATGCACTACTAGTCTATGGTGAAGGTGATGCTAAAGCTAGGAGCTCAGAGCCTCAAAGCTTTGGTTTTGCTATGTCAAAATGAGTCCTATGAATGAATTACTCTAAATCACATTATATAATTCACTTTCAAGTTTATTAATTTACCTAACATGCCTTGACATTCAGTGGTCATGTCACGAAAGCACTTACCATATGGGTGCACTTCATTGGTTTACAATTAGTAAGTATAGCCCATCTGTGTCATGATCATAAACCACCGCTTTAGCAGTAACACCACTCAGCACAGACACCACCATGGCACTGGGATGAGTGTGTGTCACACTGGTACGAGTGTATCAGGCACAGCAGCATTACTGGACTTCTGACAATCACAGTGACACTGCTGGGTCGAGAGTAGTCCGACCAGAAATACCCAGCCAGAAGTGATAAAAGGGCTAAAGGATGACTAAAATAAATTGAGCACAGAAAAAATAAGCTATTTAACACCCTGTATCATGTATCTACTAAAGTAACCAGTAAGTGAATTCTGTGCTTTTTTTAATCTCTTCTAACAGTGTACAAATCTGTCCAAATGCTGCATTTTCCTTTGCTAATTGCACAACTAATTAACGCTCCCCTCATGCACCGTGCTTCAATTTGGATGCAAAAAAAAGCATCCAACCAGAAGCTCTCAACTTTGGGTCAGTGTGTTAATACTGCTAATTGGGGGAAAAACACAGTAACACATACACAGCCTTATATTACATTAGTGTGCACACGCCTTTGTAAAATTATACCTTTTATCATGCTTTCCCAGTCACATGGACAGGCTGGACACGGAGTGTTTAGTGAGTTAATTTTGCCAGTGGTTGGATAATTGCCATGTCCACTCTATCCCTGCCTCTGAAATTTAATCAGAATAACAAGAATGGTGCATCACTTCTCAATGGGGAGCTGATGGGTGATTTGCTCTCTATTAGATGATGAGAGACGAATCGGCGGACGTTAGTCCGGTGTAGCCTCAACAGCTTGCCCTCTCTTAATAACACTTTATTGTCGACTTGTCTGCGTGATGTATTCCTTCCCTGGGTTGCCAGACGCTCTTGCCCGACTCCCCACTAAAGAAGATTGTTAATTGATCATAAATCCCACTTGATAAACACATCCTCAATGTACTAATAATTAATGAAGCAATTTGCACAAGTAGAATGTTTCGCAGTGCTGCAGTGCTACACACATGGCAAAACAGTCAAGTGCCTGAGACTGAAGCCATCAGTCTGAACACCATTAAAGTCATCCGGGCCACATGACCACCCAGCTGCTCTCTGCTGATGAGCAACATGTCTGGCCAAACTATTTTAATAGCATGTATTCAAAGCGCCAGTTCACATTGCCCACACTATTTAAGCAAGTCCCTTTTAATGAATCAAACATCTTACTTGAGTCTTCTGTATTAGCTCCATAAGATAAACAAAGGAATCACAGGCAGCGCTGTTTCAAGAAAATATCCATTCATGCCCTCTTCACTCAAAGTGGTAGTTTCATCTCACTTACCTGAAAAGAGAAGACAGAAAGAGAGACGGTAAGTGGTGGGACATAAATAATAGAGTATAAGGCATAATAGAGCAACATAATATTTTTGTGCATTTTTTCTTTTCGCTTTCTTTAGAAGAAACAAAGCACATAAATACCACTTCTGCGGAGAAAAATAAGTAAATAGTCGAGGCAGCACTACACAAAGCGCACATCCCTTCCAAATTTGGACACAATATAAATATGGAGTTGTCAATCATGGATATGTCTGACTTCAAACATTTCGTGAATAGCTGCAAACAAATGCTGTATTGTCAATATGTTAACTACACACAGTAAATTACAATATTCAGTATTTCTAGTTTGCTGTAAGTTCATTTACAAAGCTCATTGTCACACACAAAAGGTCTTTTAATGTGCTTCACAGAAACAGAATACAAAATAAAATATAACAGAATAAAATAAAAGAATAAACTGAAGTGCAATAGAAGTGCAAATATTTAAAACAAGAAAGACAATTGTGGAGTTTTTTCAGCTTTTTAAAGTTACAGTTGGGTGCAGTTTTGATACTGATGGGCAGTTTGTTCCAGCAGCGAGCTGCATAATTGTTAGTTTCACCTCTTTTTACGAAAAAAGATGTTCTAAAATGTCTAAGAAAAGAAAGTTTAAGTCCACAAAACAGACCTATTAGATATACACATGCTGCAGGATCGATGTCAACATGACACAAGCTCCGATAACCACACCGCAAAGCAGATAACGGAACAGCTCGAATTGCGTTACTCTTCTAAATGTAATTTAGCAATTTTCAGAGAGAGGTGAATGAGGCCTGAGGAGCCTCATGTAACGGCACAGTCATGGAACGGCTGCATGACAAGGAAACAAGATTCTAGGAAGGAGGCGCACATGCAGACTTCCATCCTTTGTTTTTTTTTTCATTTCTATTCTAATAAAAGGAGGCATAATGGCCAGAACCTCAAATCAAGGAAAAAACCTAGAGAAGCATAAACCAAGGGTAGTGTGAGGGAGAAAAGACAACTAAAACAGGGCACAAGGGTAACTTAAATACAAAATCCACACAGAACTGAACCAATGAAAATATATAATCATTTCAGTTAAATTCACTAAGGCTGGAACCAAATGACCTAAGACATAATAAACTGAATGAATTTCAAAATAAATGTCCAACACAAACTATACAATAGCAGTCTCGGCTATTGAGCGAATGTCACAGTGACAAAGTAAATTATCACAAAAAAGGTAATAAAAATAAAAAGAAAAAACTTTAATTAATGATAAACCAGCTTTCATTAGAACAAAACCGTTAATGATCTATTTTCCTAAATAAACACATGAATATTATCATGTATAAGTATACTTCTACCTGCTGAGTGGAACAAGAGAGCAAAGAAAACAAAAAAATTGAACAGTTTTTAGCCACTTGCTAATTTATCACACATTGTATTACTGTTCATAACAAAGTGAAAAGCATGTCTGTGGCATACTGAAACAGCAAACGGAGCAGAAATCATTGGAAAAATCAAAGCAAATCATTAAAAGCTTCCATCTCAAAGAGAACGATTAGCCTTAATTTCCTTCAGGGTATTCGTTTGCTGCCCAAATCGGCCACTCTGTATTCACTAGCTGAGTCTAAAAGAAGTGAAAGTAGGCTGTAAAGACACAGGCTGCAAATGCACTGTAAATATGTGTGACCCTAAAGGCAGCCCTGTTAAATAGCAAAGTGATACTCAATTGAGATTCTGGTGCTGCTTTTGTTGATTTGTATCTTTTAATATGGTTTCAGTCATGGAGAGTTTAGGCCTAAGGCCTCAGACCCATTATTCAATATACATTCAATTAAGGATTTTAATTCTTTTGCAATCCAGGGCTTCCTGTGCCTAATTAATTTCAGAGTTTATGGAGAGCGCTGTTTGTGACGATGAATGTACATGTGGTGTGTTTCCGAAAAAATCAATTTCTAACTTGATCTGTGTATAATTAGAACTTGATATTTACATACAGCACGGCACATACAATTTATCAGATTTATTAAAACAACACAGTCCCCGGAGACCATATAAAACAGCATGCTTCAAAGAGCAAGCCAGTGGCTTGGATAAAAAAAAAAAAGGACTAAAGCGGCGCCTACTAAAACACAAGACTTATTAAAGTAGTAACTCAAAGCCTACAGGTGATTTCAGCATTAAAAAAGACCCTTATGGGGCTAAGTGCAAGACAGAGGGAAAGATAAGTGCTACAAAGGCAAATCATTTGCCCACAATTATTACAGTGCAGATAATAGCAAGAACAGCTTTCTGAAGCATGTTCGGAGCCAAAGAGGAGGCCCGAGGCGCATAAAGCGCAGAGACAAATGGAGAAATGAAACAGGAACGAAGAAGGCAGAGGAATGCTGGTTCATCTTGAGGCGCGAAGGACAAGTTAGTGATTTTGAGCTTTCGCTCATGAATCTCACCTCCCTAACAGCTGCTTTCGGCCAAGCGAGGCTCCTTCTAGACGCCGTGGCACTTCTAAGACTCCTTTTTTCATGGTAATGCATCTCGTGTTTTCATCAGAAAGGTTCAACGGCTCCAAGGACTGCAGCGGTGGGTGACAGAGATATAGTGCACAATGACTCCAAAGAAACCTGCAGCACTGCTCTTGGTCAGACAGATCTAAAATACAATGCATATTGCTCTTATTACACGCACCTCTGCTGAAAGGAGTTTGAAAAATTAATTTCATGCCTGATTTAAAACATCCAAACGCTTGAGCGAGCTCCCTGCCTGGTATTATAAACATCCACGGCTTAATCTCGCCTGGGCGCTGGTGCCAAAACGCACTTTCTAATACCTCCTTTCCATCACGACAGGGCCGATGCTGGTGCTGGTGCTGGTTCTGGTGCGAAGCCAATTCTGTCTTGGTGCCTTTTGAGAACTGGCCCATTCCGACTGGTTCAAGAATCAAACGTTACATAGCAGAAGTGAGGTTCATTTAAATGGGGAAAAAAATCGTAGTGGATGGAATGCATCTTACTTTCTGTAAATTTCATTTAAAAATAATTATAGCCTGCATTTGAGTGCTGCCTACATTGAGCGACTGCAGATATCATACATAACAAACAACGGTCGTGTTCCAGATGACAGGTAAGTATAGTTTTTGAGTTTGCTGCTGCGTACGAGTATGAATTACAGCAACAGCAATTAGTAGCTTCTCTTTCTCCATTTAGATCTGGTGACTACGTTCAAACATGTTTAATTAAAACAGCATGAAATTTACTGTGGTAGACCCCTCCAAAGACAATAACATCAGGGGTTCGAATTTTCTTACCAGCAATTTTAGAGAGCTGTGCCACCGTTTTTATTTTTTTGCTGAAATATGTGGAAGCGTTTCTACATTAGACACTGCTTTGGTGGAAAAAGGCAATGAGTAGACAGAAAAGTCTCTGGGCTGCTGGAGAGGAATGACCAGGCTGAGGCTGACGAACGTTTCTCCTTTCTCAGTGATTTGTCATGTCACGCCAGAGGTGTCACACTGGTCCTCCTAGTGCCGAGGGCACCTTAGAATAGACATGCCCCTCTTAAAATAAAATAAAAAAGAAAATCAGGGCACAACACCACTGCAGTGCACCAGGACTGAAGAAGATCCTCTTGCCCTTCTGTACACACACACACACACACACACACACACACACACACACACGCACACTTTCTTTTAATTATGTAAAAAAGTAAATTAGTTAAAAAAGATAAAGATACAAGGCTTTTTTGCTGAAATAATAATAATAATTCTTGTTCAAAATATTTTAGGTTTACATTAAACATAATGTTGTTAATTTAATATGGTTTAGTGCAACTAAACCATGATTCAAATCATACTATATATAATATTGTGTGTGTGTGTGTGTGTGTGTGTGTGTGTGTGTGTGTGTGTATATGTTTCTTAAGCTACTGTACAGATATCTATGTGCAATGCCA
>JBBPDB010000036.1:7350709-7371458 GCA_037974465.1 Brachypetersius altus | reverse complement strand
AGGGCATTCGCTCTGTGATCAGGAAGTTGCACGTTTGAATCCCAAGACTGCTAGGCACCCTGAGCAAGGTACCAGACCCATGCTCTGTTCCTGGCTGCCCGCTGCTTCACTTGGTGAATGGGTTAAATGCAGAGGAAGTATTTTGTGGTGTTCACGTATGACCGAATTTTCACTTTCACTGTGACACCACCTGGAGTGAAGGATAGCATCTGCAACCTCTAAGACCCATTAAGCCAGCCACCATCTTTTCATACTGCCGCTAACACAACATTATTGGATGGGTCAACGTACCTGGAGCACTCTAACCAAAATCATTACAGAAGAGTTCAACAACAGATATGAAGATTAATCTATTTTCACAGTTTTGCTGAAACCCCCCTATATATTTGCAGTTATTCTATAAACATATGCTTAGCTTAAAGCTGGTCGTTAAGCAAAGCTGTGTCCGTAGGTAGTGTATGTTCCCTCTGGTTCGGTGTGTTTTACATCATTTATAAGATCCTTGACCAATTTATGACTCCATTACTGACATTTCCAAGCGGGTTATTCAATTCCTGTTTTAGTACGCTCAGGCAGACTAACCAGGAGTGGACAACAAAGCTTGGCCCCATACTTCAGCCAAGGTTGAATCAGAGAGGCACTCCATCCTCTGTTAGTTTATGTTAGTTACTCTCAAATCCAGTGCCTCTGTGCGGGTCGTTACAATTGAGAGAGGGTTTTACAGCCCACCACAAAAAAGCCAATTAAACTCAGGGACACTATAAGCTCTTCTGAAGGTAACATGGTGCCATCAGAGGCAACAGCAGCTAGTGTGAAATGTCTCATTGAGGCTGGAGCAATTTATTTTCAATCTGGCCGAATCTGGCTCACAGATAACAAAGAAACTGATCATGAACAACAGTGCTTCAGTGAGGAGCAAGAAAAAAACAATCTCCCGCAGAGCTGAAGCCACCCCAGCTATTGTGTTCCGTTCTGCAATACTGTGGTTGACCAGAGCAAGTTTTTCATTTTCATTTTATCTACCGTGTTCATGTAGATTCAGGCTAGTCCTTCTTGAGGTCTCATTATACTGCTGAGACAGGTCATATGTCGCTTCCGTGGCTGGAACAACCTGGTTTTAAAAGAACACCTGTGCTACATCTAAACTTTTCATAAGGTTACATCACCTCCTCAAACCTCAGGGCAAGACAATTTAATCATGAAATAAAAAAGAAAGCAATATCAAATATGGCTTGCAATATTTGCAATAGAACACGAAAGGTCATTCTTGAGGAATTATGGTATTATGGCATTATGAAATAAGAGCACATATGCAAAGCCTTTACTTCTAAATCAGTCAAATCACCAACTAATTCCATCAAAACATAAAGTACTAATCCCGAGACTTGAGCGGCCGGTGATCGAGCTTAAGTGACTGAAAATGTTTGGAACAGCACTGCAGGATTACACGCTTCTTCAATAAGCATATTAACATATTAAGTACTAAGGAGCTATGGTGCATGGAAGTTATTCATTAATTTGTTCCAGGTCTGGTTTTAGAGACCTGCACCATTTTTTTTCTAATACTTTTTTCAAATGCAGCAAGTTTTGCTCAGACTGCTTTCATGAGAGCAACTGATGTTTGCACTTTGTGTAAAAAGTGAAGGAAAACATTAATGGTTTATATGTCATTTATCCCAAGGGGCATAATCATACAATACAAAGCCAACGTGCGCAATTCAGAGCTCCTACTCACCATGGTATTGCCACATAGGGTTGGGAAACATGATGACATGTTATCATTGTTGCAATAAATTACATCACGCCAGAAGTTTTTGAGTTTCATTGATACAGGGGTGTAATGGTTCACCCTTTTCATGGTCTTCAGTTTCTGGGCCTTGCTCCAGTTTGTATCACAGTTCAGCTTGGAAACAAATGAGACCAACTTTAAGGAATAGATTTTTTAATTAAACATCCGTCTTTCTAAATATTTGCACTTTTGCACTTTCTGTCTTTTATTTCTTCCAATAATCATTTATTTATTTTCTGTAACCTCTTATTCCTCACTGGGGTTGTGGGTACCCGGAGGAGGCACACACACACACACACAGACACACACAGACACACACACACTCACACCTAATTAATATAGAGTCCCCAATTCACCTGACACACGTTGTTGGACTATGGGAGGAACCCAGAGACTCCGGAGGAAACCCACACATGCAAACTCCACACACACAAGACCAGGACCCGGATTCAAACCCCCAACCATGGAGATGTGAGGCAACAGTGCTACTCACTCCATCACCATGGGGCCCTATTCCTTTTTTTTTAATTCTATTCTGTTTTATTTTGATTCTGTTCCTGTAAAGCACATTGAATAAGCGTATATGATAATGTGCAGCATAAATAAACAAACTTGAACATAATATAATATGTACAAAACACAAAGTGAAAATTAGTATTTTTTTTAAATAGCATTTTACAAAACAATATCAGGTAAATGTCCAAAAACCTAGCGTTGACAGTTGTGGCAGGAATTGACATCTTCATTCAGCGGGAGCCTCTTTTCACACATCAGCCAATCGCTCACACGTGTGCCTCCTGAGCTTTTTTATTAATTACCCATCACTCATGTAGTGTGCTGTGACTGTAACAATCCTCCCTGTTGCTTGAAAAGTCCAGCTAGCCATGGTAATTGCAAAGAATTATCTTATCCAGCTCGTCAAAAAGTTTTGCATTTTTCATCTTCAACCCACTTGTGCACTTAAATGCAGTTTACTTGGAAGTCCTTTTAACAGTCAATTTATCACAGCATTTAATAAGCACATTTGATAACAACCAAGATCTACAAATTGGTGCAAAGCTATGTACCTGTGTAGGCTACACACTCTGCCATTACATAGAACAGTGTGATCTCTTAGTGAGACAAAAAATATCAACAAAAATTTTGCATTGTGACATGAATTCTGCACCAAAAGATTCAAGTTTTGATTGTGAATCGTTCCATAACTATATGGGTATTGTTTGTGCTTCCAAAACATTGCACAACTACTAAAAACACTGGCCAATTATAGAGAACCTGTTAACAGCCAGTATATAGCAAATGGATTAACTGTATAGTACAAAATAGCTATTGTTATCATTATCGGCCCTTAAGCCAGTTGTCAGTTGTTTCTTCTAAGTGGTTTATTTTTTGCAAATACGAAATTCTTTCAAAATACTGAAAAAGATAATGACAGTTTTCATAACCTTTCCTGAATGTGGCACTGCTGTTTTACTTGTGCATTTGTTTGCTCCAATTTGTCCACAAACTTCAGAAATACCAAGATACACCCTGAATGTCATGAAAATGTCATGAGGTATTGTTAAATCCTAACTGCTTTATTGTCCGGCTGTGGGAGCTAACTTCTCTAACCACCTTATAATTTAACTGGCATTAATAATTACTTAAAATGGGCCTTTCAGTAGCAGACATATTCATGAAATGATTATGAAGCTAGCAGTAAAACCATAGTAGCACATTGTTTTTTTTCCAGATATTCTTACAATGCACTTACGCATATTACCCATAAAGCCGTAAAACAACCAAAAAAGATAATAAAAGCTTATTGGCCCCAGGGCAAGTTAAACCAGGTGCATTCTGAATGCTAACATGAAAGTTCCCCCGCATCAAATGAAAGTAATATTCTTGCATGACTGATTCCACCATCGAGACATTAGAGTTCAATAGAAGACCACATTCTGCCACATACAGGGATCATCAAATGCAGGTCGTCTGTATGCAGAGAACCACACGTTACTTCAAAGTGTTCACACACTGGGGAGAGTGCATTGAAGTCATCTCTAGAAAATAATGCTTGGCTACGTTGCACTCCTAAGCTGAATACTGTCATAAAGGAAAAGAGATACGCTCTTCTCTTCTCTGGCACAAACTCAGTCAAAGCAGGCCTTAAAATCACCCTGGCTGTTAAAAAGAATTTCTCCCAAATTCAAACATATGAAAATAATCATGGTGTAATTGTAATGACTTTTCGGTGATCCAAAATTTGACTACATTATAAATATTAAGGCGCAAAGTTTAGTTAAATAAAGACTGTGTTAGCTGAAGCTGTGTCTGCTCATTTTCTCACAAGTGTCAGCAAGTTAAAACGAAGAACAAATAGCAATAATGCAATATTTAAAGTATTTAAATTTACTGTTCAGGTAGCAACACAACCGCTACAGTCGAGCGTGGCTGCTATAACTGTCAGTGTACTGTTGCTGAGGCTAAGCCCTGGGCTACATAAAGATTTTAACTTCTAGCCCTCTAGAGGCAGCAGAGAGCTGTCCATGGTGCTGAACTCACCTGTATATCAACACCTGTGTTGTGAACGATCACAGCCCTGCGGCAGTGCTCAATTCTGTATCCCATCTTGCATGTTCTAGACCCCTCCCCAACCCCTCATATCTCTAAGCCCAAACAAAGCATACTAGTGGAACAGCAGGTACAGTGACTAAATCTTACTTTCAGTGGTGCAAGGGTTCATGGATCAAATGCCCACTTACCATTATGGTTCCAGCAATCACAATTTACATGGACCAAAATCAACACATCTCATTTCATTAAAGAAGGGCTCTTAAGTCCCAGTTATGGTTATGGTTCTTAACAGAACCATAAACCTTAATAGAACCATTAATTATCTTAATATATATATATATATATGTTTGAACATGATCCGTATCTATTAAGAACCATAACTGGGACTTAAGAGCCCTTCTTTAATGAAATGAGATGTGTTGATTTTAGTTCATGTAAATTGTGATTACATGAACGGCGTTAACGGCGTTAAAAAAATGAATCTATGCCCACCTCTAATAAAAATATATAAACATAAATTGTTTTGTTGGACCTTGTTTAGACCGTGTTTTTGCTGTCACATTGTGGTTACTGTTGTTGTAAAGGCTGCCGACTGCTCAGCTAAAATTCACATTAAATTTAATTTCCCTTCGAAGGGCAATAAAGCTGAAGCTGCTTGGTTTTCCTTTTCATTTTCAGGCCTGACCCTCTGTAGACCCTAAGCAATCCGAAACAGTTTCATACATCTAATATAATGTCAAGAATGCAGCTAATTACTAATGACTGTGCAATTTCATAAACCTGCATCGAGAAATTATCCACACCAGTCATGGTATGGCCTAATTGAAACAGACCTACCCATGTATGATACTCCCCTGGGTCATGATTTCAGCTCAAGAAGAACTGAACTGTATGTAGCACCACTGAGACTCTGAGCACTGCTCTCATCTACATGTTAATATTCATTGATTCAATGTAGCATGAATTATGTGGACTCAACAAAGACTGAGGGAAGGCCCATGATAATAACCCTTATAAGGGAGGCTGATGAGAATAAAAACTTAATAGTCTGCATGGCAGCCTCATTAAATAAACGAGTCTTACAGCTATTGTCCTTCGCAAGTCTCCCAAGTGCTGTCCGGTCTGAGTACCGTCCTCAGCAGTGCTATTGAAGCTTCTGAAAGGGGTATAAACTCCCTTTACAGCTGCTGACACAATGCAGAATGTCCACCTTAACAATTTATAAGCTGTAATTTTCCACACTTAAAAAAAGGAAAATCCCTATCACTCTCTGGCCCCAAATAATATTTCATTACAATTTGTGTATTTGCACTACAGACAGTAGATTGTGCAACATAATACAACTTTAATGAAATTCACTTTGTGTTGACCTCTGACATGACTTCTCTCTCGTCTTTTATCAGAAAGCCTAAACAGCGTTCAGAGAGTAGTAATCAATCATTTTTTTCAGCTTTAATGTGAATCCCCTTCCCGGGGTCCGTGCTCTCAACATGCAGTGACCTTCAAACCAGTTGGGTAATGATGAATTTTGCAAAAACCTATTCTATTATTCATGACACTTTATTCTGTAACATTTCCATCCCAGTTTCCCTCCTACACTAGTCATTTCCTTTTTTTCCGTACTATATCAGAATAGGTCTGTGTTCTTGTGGGGCGGTTTATGAATTCCTTGTTTTATTCATCAGAGCATGAGGAGAAGGTCCCTGTGCCCCAGCCTACTAGGAAATAACGTCAGGGGAATGTATTAGATTACAGTCTAATATACACAACACACACTCACACACTCACACACTCACACACACACATACCTAGAGAGCAAAGAGAAGATTCTATCTCCATTAGTCGAGGGGGTTGTCACAGACACCTTGCCTGAGGACAACAGCCCTTTTCTCAGGGTAGGAATCTTTAGCCCAACACAACGTGATTAATAAGATCCAGGAACTTCTGGGAGTGTTTGAAAAGTGTTGATTACACTCGAATAGCAAGCTTAGCGTAGCACTCACACACTCTGCGCGCCCATCTGCCTCTTCAACCTGTTTTACTGAATCACAAGTGCATGCAGTACTGCTGGTGCTGAAGCTAAAGGACTCGGCGATGGACTGCCTGCGCGGCTAGTAAAGGGATTTGGCACACTTCTGTCATGGGCTGTGAAACTAAATTAAAATGGATCTTTATTTATATATTTACTTACTTATTTTATGTATTTATTCATTCATTCCCTAATATTTGAATATATTGGCATTTGAAATACATAACTTTTCAAGAAATCAATATTTTCTGTATCTAAAGTTTCTATTTTTGAACTTAAATTTGATTAATATTTGAATTTCAATTTGCCCTTTTAAAATGGTTTAATAGAACGGATCTGTAAACGAACGAACTATTTTTGGTTCCCTAAAGCAGTGGTCCCCAACCTTTATTTCGTCACGGACCAGTTTAACATCGGAAACTATTTTCGCGGCCCGACCTTTAAGGAGTGGCAGATAAATATACGTATATTATACAAATAAATGATCTGCATAAAAATGGGGATATTTAAAAAAAAATAATAATGGGGTATCTTTAAAATATAATAAGAAACATAAATCCAATGTGTACTTGCGGCGTTATTAACAGCGTTTTCATACAAGTTTTTTGTTCTTTTTTTTCTGTGCAGCCCACGGACCGGTACCACATGACCCACGGCCCGGTACCGGTCTGCGGCCCGGGGGTTGGGGGCCACTGCCCTAAAGAACCATTCAGTGGATCTTTCTTTGAAGAAACAGTGTATAATATTTTGAAAGTTTAAAGGTTCTATGCCAGAAACATTATTTTCAAGAGTGTAATCACTGATCAAATACCACACAACTTCAGGCCTGATTTGCTTTCCCCCAAAAACATCTTAATCTTCTCATGTCCAGAATTGTAGTTTGTATTCGGCAATGAATTAGTCATGACCAAATCACTGATCCTATTTCTATAATGGATCTACTTTTATTGTACGCCATGCACCAGCAAATCTGCCCTTCAATCATCACGCTGTACAGGAATTGGTATAGGCTATTGGTTTATTCATAATGCAATTACAAGATAATCCTAGTGAAAGTAAAGGCAGCATGCTATGGCGCTGTTTCAGTAGACTGTGGCAGTTTTAATAAGCTTAGCGTTCATAAGCATCATTATAAAGAGCTATCAGAGTTATAATAACAAGTCGCCATATGGTCATATGATCTCCTCATTCGCCAACTGCTCTGTTCTGCTTCTGTCCTTACTGGGAACAATGACACACCCTCGGCATTCCTGACATCTGGACTCCATAATCTTTCTTCCCTTCTGTTTGTGCCGCTCACACACACATGTACACACACACTCAAACACACACAAAATGTGTGTATGTGTATATTATACATTAAATGTTATAATACAAAACATGCAGCATACTTTTTTCTAAGTGTGTGTGTATATGTATGTATATTTATTTATTTGCTTGAATTTATTTATATGTATATTTATTTATTTGCTGAAAACAGATTTTGCTTGAATTAATATTGAAAGGGCATCTGCTGTTTATAGCAACATTTTAACATGCATATAAACTTGTATTACATACAATGTATGATGGTTATATCCCAAAATATATACCTTATTAAAATCAGATTTTAATTCCTTGTCATATAGGTGGAATTGGTCTGCCTTCACATGATATGCCTTCACAAGAACAGTTCATAAATAAATGCATGCAGCTGACAAATTCAAAGAGCCCAAACTTTCCTGGATATTAAATGTGGCACGTAAGCCTTGATAAAGTTCACACGTTCCATAAGGAGTTTAAGTACACAAGTACACTGAATTCGCTGTTTCTAAGATAAAAACAGATTTATGAATCAATCTCTCCAGTCATCATTTGTTATTGCATCTGCTAGGATTTACAAGCAACATCCCGAAAAAAAGTGTGAGCATGAACATACAATCGTTATCCTCCCCTTCCATTTGAATATGACAGGACGCAGCCAGATGCCTAGGTTTGATTACAGACTTCTACAAAAGACAGCCAAGGGGCGTCTCAGCAATACACGGTTACACGGGTTATTTTCGGTTAGCGGTGGAAGTGAAAGGATGAATATTGGAGATAAAGTTCAGTGAACTGCTGGTGGTTAAATGATAAAGCAGGGGGCAGAGGGAGTGGGCTGATCTTGATTTTCTGGACATATGAAAATGGGGGATAAAGTATTGGGGTGCCTGCTGGTTTCGTTTGAACGGATTTAAATAGTGTGTCAGAGGGAATGATCTGAAACAGATGGTGTCCTATGTGTGAGGGATCTATAACATTCCAGCAAACTCATACTAGCATATTATCGATTGGTAGAAGTACTTAATGGATGTGGATGGATGTGAGGTTAGAGTCATATCTGCCAGTGACAGTAACAAACTAGATGATAACAATCCATGTGTTAAAATTGTGTCACGATGTTCTGCAATGTGTTTATAATGCTTTTAACATCGTTGATTTAATACAAGTCAATGCATATAGCCTTAAAAACATCCGTAGAAGCAAAATGTTTCACATGAGCAAGATTTTATATCAATAAGATTTTATTCCCTGTAAGCTTGGACCATCCTTTCTTTGTGACAGTGCTGATGTTTGGGCCCCAAGTTTTGATGGAAATAGTGGTTCCCAAGAATGGAAAGGTCTCCAAATTATTCACAGTGAAGTCATTGATGGGCAAAGGCATATAGGGGTCAGTCATTTCTATTTTCAGAGTGCTGAACAGGCCCAAGGTCATTCACCAATTTATCAGTAATTATTTGCAATGGGCACAAGGCCTTGTAATACACCTGTAATTAAACTCAATCAGTAAACTGACATACAGTATTCTGTTCTGTCAAAAAGGTATGTTTTCATTTGTAGGTTATGTGACAGACGGAGATATAAAAAGGATATTTTTTTCAATAGTCAAAGATGTTTTTAAACATCTAAAGGAAGAATCCTGGATAATGATCAGTAGCCCATCTGTTGCAAGATTAAATGAAGGTCAAGGTTTAAAGCATCATCAACTGGATATCCAAACTGGGACGGATCCAGGTGGGGGCAGTGACTGATTCTAGATTTGAGAGGGTCAGACATCTAAGTGTTTTCATTACCACAGATGTTGAGGTGCAACAGCTGCATTATCATTACAGATGCTAATTTTGTCCTTGTTTGGTAATGGAAAAGTAATAGATGAGTTGAGGCAGCACTGACAATGGATCATGTAAGACAGATTTGTACCAGTACACACAACGTTTTAGTGTAGCAGGGGAGACATGATGTAGCCCAGCTGCTTTCCTGCAGTTTTATTCTTGAGCATAATGCAGACAACTTGTTAATGAGAAAATAACAGGTCTTCCTGAGGCTGAGTGGGTAGGGATAAGGATAAAGGAGAAGGAGTCAAAAGGCAGTTCCCCCCCTGCCTCGTCAATATCAAGACAACCTCAATTAACAGATAGTGTCTTGAGAGATTTCACCTGTTTTGCATGTGGTGCACTACGAATAAAGTACACACTGTTAGAGACCAAATGAATGAATGCAAGTATGCTAGTGTCAGAAATAAAGTGTTAGCTGATGATTGTTATCATCGACTATTAAGCTCCATATGCATCTGTTTGAGCTTCAGGACAGTAAAAAGTTTTGGATATTATTGATATTGATTCTAAGTGGTCAGAGATTTGTCTATATAGAGTATACAGGAGGTCCACAGGTTACGACACAGTTCAGTTCCTACGACAGTGACATAACCCGAATTTTGGTGTAGGTCGAAATTCACCCAAGTCTAAGTCACTGATGGCTTTTGTGAAAATCAGACGATAATTAAGGTCATATTTATACTGAAATATTCACAGACTTTAGCTGGCATTGAATTGATAGTACTGAAAGCAGAGATGGGTTTATACCGTTGTTACTGCTGCCAGTACTGCTGCCAGAAGTTGGGGATGATGTACCTAAGAGCTGTTTGCCAACCATTACTAAACAACAGAAGGAGATGATCACATAACACATGAGTGTAAAACATGCAAAGCCAAGGCTCACCAAACAGTTGTGTATGGAACTCGAAAATGAGATGCAGTGCAAAATCTGTCAGGGAAAGCTGAAAAGTGTGAATGTGTCTACTTAAGTGTGTGTGTGTGTGTCCCTCCAAGAGAAAAGTTGGTTCACTATTGCAAGAGGCCTCCTAACAACACTCTCTCTCTCCCTCTCCCTCTCTCACACACTCTCAGTGGTGAGAAGTGTTGATCTATAAAGAATAGTCCAGTGACTGTACCCCTCCCTATTGCCCCTCCCCAACTGAGGGACACAAAGAAGTGAATTTAAATAATATTGTTTGTATCAAACATGCCCTGCCTGTCAAGTGATGTTTTTATTTACATTTACGGCATTTTGCAGACATTTTTATCCAAAGTGACTTCCACTCCCTAACTACAGGGGGCAGTCTCCCTGGAGCAACTTTGGGGTTAAGGGTCTTGCTAGGGTTAAGGTACGATTCGAACCCCTCTTGATCCATAAGCAAGTATCTTACCCACTAGGCCACCACACACTGCCATTATAAATACTGTAGGTTAAACCAGTAGGCTTTCTCTCTATTCACCCCTCTGTAAGCAGTAAGCACTTAATAATGAGGGATTTGCGAAAGAAGGTGGATTTCCCCTTTAAGTGGATTGTGGGTCTGAGGGTGAGGAGCGCTTAGCTCAAGCAAAAAAAACAGCAAAACATGGTGACACATCTTTTCATAACTGACTTGTGCTTTAGCCTCTTAAAGTTTTATAACCAAAAAAAAGTGTAAGTTTTATAACCTGTTCTGTTCTGTCATTACAACCAAAATGACAGAACAGAAAGTTCATTCAAACCGCTCTAACTAATGCCAGCGGATCCTTTTCTTACTAATAGCCAGAACAACCCCTTAAAATGTTGTTTATTCAATAAATGCCAGACGCTGAAGGTTACACACCGGCATCTTTTCTGAAGTGTGTGTCTAAAATTGGGTAGAGAAATATAGCAGAGAAAAAAGTCTGTTTGACCAAAAATTTCTGGCTCACTCAAACTAATACACTTCGACTCATTCCAGTCATGGGGCTGGTCTCTCCTAGTGCAGCGTCTTCAGTGTCTTCAGCTAATTTCTGCCCCGTGCTGCAGTGATTTGGCGTCACAATGGCTGAATGTTCTTCCAAACAAGTTAATGGAGAAAATGATTGATTTTATATGATCTATACTTGGCCTTTGATCAACCAATTGAAAAGCTGCCACAAGCACAACCCACCAATTATTAACAAACATTTTAGCCTTTAAAATAGTGCCAATACGTCATGCAGCCTCGAAGAAGAAGCATCGAGAATTCTGTTATCATAAGAATAACGAATGGATTTTACCAAGAAACTGTGAAGTGTGGTTGTGTGGTTACTATGGTAACTATGGTTGTTCCAGGTGGTTGTAAATGTGTTGCTATGCGGTTACTGTGGTTGTTAAAAAAGTCAGGGGTACCAATGCTTCTTCACTATAAGAGCTAAGTACCCCAGTTTTTGTCCTGTAGCCAGATTTGAACCTACAGTTACTCAGCCACTCTCTGTCTCTTGCCCTGTCTTTTTTCATTTTTTTCAAAGACTTATTAAATTTGAAATATTTCAACACTGTCCAAGAAGTGACATGTACCCAAACATTTTCTAAGGAAGAGGGGCACTCACACATTGGTTGGGGGAGTAGAAACCTCATTTCAAACTAACACTAATGGATGGTTTCCTTATTAATACCCAAAACAACACTTACAAATGTTTCTCAAGCATTAAATAACAGGCACTGAGGGCTAAATATAAGATCCTAAAAACATGGATGGCTGAAAAAGAAATTAAAAACAGCAGAAAGAAAAAGCTTAAGCAAAAAAAAAAAAAACAGTTTGCTGACTTACACTCTCAAACTAACACACCTTTGACTCATTCCAGACACGGTTCTCATCTCTCCTACTACCACCAGCGCAGCCTAGCTCACAGTGACATGACGTCACAACAGGTGAACGCTCTACCATACCAGTCAATGACAAAAATGATTTGGAATGTTTTCCATTCAAGAAATTAATGAATACAAATGATATTCAATATGTTAAATATAGGCTCATCTGCATACAAAAATGTGTAGGGGAAAAAGTGCATGGACGTGAAACAGGTTGAAACAGCAGAGAAAACAGGGCTCAGTTAAAAGAACACACTTTTGACTCATTCTGGTCACGGGGCTCATCTCTCCTAATGCCGTGTAGTTAGCGGTTGATTTCTCCTCCACACTGCAGTGCCTAGCTCACACTGACATTATGTTACAATGCCTAAGTGCTCTGTCATGAGAAAGAGAGAGAGAGAGGGAGAGGGAGATATTTGGTAGATCAGACAGTAAGACCTCTTGCAGTAGTTCGGTGTGATTTCTTGCCAGGAGGGGGCACAAACCCAAACACAGGCATGCACACACCTATCCACTCACACATACGTACAAACAGACACACACACACACACACACACACACACACACAAATCTACAAGGTGAATATGGATGACTGGAAGCCTTATCTAGCTTTATTCCCCATGTTGGTGCAGTCACAGGGGAGCCGGATGGATCTTTTAAGCCAGAGGTTTACAAAGGCGCACAGCATCACACACACACACACACACACACACACACACACACACACACACACACAAACACCCAGGAGTACCCACACATCAATGTGAAAGGCAGGAGAGTTCGGCTCTGTTCAGGCTGTTAAATATTCATAAGTGTGTGTGTGTGTGTGTGTGTGTCTTTTGTTGCTAGGAGTGGCTGTCCACCTTTTGTACTTTTTGCAGACTTGGGTCCTCAGGCAAAAAAATGATTATGTAGATAAATGGAAATTAAAAACTAATTTCCAAATGCTTTTTCATCCCAGCTTGCATCACAGCTTTACAGCTTCTCAAGAAGTTATATAAGTCATTCATAAAGACTTATATAATCTGAATAGGAGGTTAATAAGAGTTCATAGTCCTGTTTACTATACTTTGACATAACAGCATGACGTCTAGTTTCTTGCGAGAAAGAGCAAGAACTTTGTAAAAGTGAAAACATCAACATAGCTGAGCTTCAGCCACTAAAATGATCTTTTAGTCCACTGACATACTGCCCCAGTTCTGCACCAACTACAGCAACATTCAGTGGAAGCAAGAAGTGTCTGGTCTCATATTTCGAAAGCTTATAAAGCTCAGAGACGGAGCGCTGATCTAGGGTCCAGGGGTAAGGGCATTGAAAGTAAGAGAAGAATCTGTTCCCAGTTGTGTAATCCAAGTCTGAGAATCTTTAGTGTGGATTTTTATTGAGGCTGGTGGTTTGCTGCCTGTCCAACCAGCACCACCACTCACTGCACTTCAGATCAATGACAGTCTTGAAAACACACCATCTACGCCAGCAGCATTTTTTTAAACATCTCTCCCAGGGATGTTAAAACGTAAGATAGACCAGGAGGAAGCTGTAATGTGTTATAAAATTTTAATTTCGAATGGCTTAAGAACATTATGTGATTATGCAAAACATGATGTGCACAGAGAATGTGTGGAAGCATATTGCAAATGATACAGCAGCCGTATCTCAACATTTTAAGAAAATATAAAGTAAATTGTGCAAACTGCTAGTGTGATGATATTAAACATATATTTAAATACAGTACCAAATACAGTAAGCCCCCATTATTCACGGGGGTTACATTACACGAGCACCCGCATATAATGAAAAACCGTGTTGTTGTCTATTTTAATAGTATAAACCCTAAATATGCCCCCAGATGTGCTCCCAGAACACTTTAATTTCATTTTAAACAGTTTAATACATTTCCCTTAACAAAAATGTAAAGATAAACCCGAGGTTTAAATACGGAAAAGTTACGAATTAGAGACAGTGAGAGAGATAGAGACAGAGAGAGAGAGAGACAGAGAGAGAGAGAGAGAGAGGCGCGTGCTCTGGAAAAGTCACGAACAAGAGAGAGATACAGCGAGAGAGAGAGAGAGAGAGAGAGACACACGCTCCGGAAAAGTTACGAACTAGAGAGAGAGACAGATATAGAGAGAGAGCGAGAGAGGGAGTAAGAGAGAGCGACAGAGAGAGAGACAGAGAGAGAGAGAGAGAGAGAGAGAGAGAGAGTAAGAGAGAGCCCTACAGCCATGCACGGGGAGCCAGAAGAACTAAAATGAGTTAAAACAACACATTTGCACGAAAAAAGCAAAAAAAACGGAGAATATTTGCAGGTTCCGCATGGTTTTGAATATTTCCACATAAAACGATTAGTTTCGTTATAAAAAAGAAAAAAAAATGCGTGTGACTGGATCCGCGAGTCCCGATCCACGTAAAACTGGGAGTTTTACAAAAGCCTGATCATTCTCACATGCACAAAAAACTGTAATGACCAAATGTAGGCTTGTGTTGTGATCAGGTTTAGGGAAGATATATAGCATTCAACCACACCAAATATGTGTAGAGTGTTTTCCTTAGATTTTTGTTTTTGGTTACGTGGTAGACCATTCAAGGCTAAGTGTGATGACTGGGAACAGTGTGTCCTCAAACACATGTTGAACTGAGGCAGTATTATAACATTAATTTTGAAAAATACAGCAGGTCCAGTACCAATGTGAATACATCAAACTATAAAAACATGCAAAGCTTTTTCTATATGGCCTGTGAAATGTAGTTGGTCAATTATTAAGAAAGTTCCCAGAAAATTCTTCTTTGAGGATTAAGAATTTGTGTGCTTAAAGCATAAAGTACCTAGACAGTAGAAGGCTGGTACTAGACTCTGTTCCTCCAGGAAAACCAAGCTGTCACACCCCTAGTCGGCGACCCCAGAGGCCGCCCCAGAGAAGACTTTTATGTTACTGGGGGTGTGGTCTCATCTCTGGCAAATGGAAGCAATAAAGGTTATCGGCTGCCAGGGATGAGAGACCAATTGATGTCATGTATTTCTGCTTGAGAATTCCTCTTAGCAATGTTGGCACGAGCTTTAAAAACAGTCCTAAAGCCAGAGATGCTTTTGTTTTTCTTAACAAATTCAATCTGGCATTAGCAAAAACTTTTCTTGAGTATTTCTTTTGCCAAACTCACCAGTATATTCTGATGAGCCAGCAGGTTCAGGATGCAAGGATATTAGAAACAACACAGAAATGGATAAAGAAACCACCAATTGCTCCTTTGGGATTGATTAGTGTCAAAGCTGCAACATTTTCAGCTAAACTATGCAGTCAATATTTAGAAAGTTCTACTTACTATAGCTTTCTAATTCAGATTACTGAAATAAAATGAAACAATGTCCCAAAATGTTAATATGCAGAAAGCCCTATTTTAACCTGAAAATGTGTTTAGAGATTCAAATTTATTGGGCATAGTCTGTAATAATACACTGTAGCCATGTTTAGGGCTTGGCCCCAAATCCTTTGCAATCAATTACTGTGTCAAACATTTGACCTACAGATATCACCAGAGAGTTGGTGGTAGGAAAGCAGTTTGTGAGTGGTTTGTGTTTTTAGGTTTTGTCTTCAGTAGAGCCTTGTTTACTACGCATTGTCTTGGGTGATCTGTTCACAAAGCACAGCCAAAACACATTTACACCTGGCATTTTGAGTGACCACTTGTAATTGAATTTCCTTGGAAACATGTACTTTCACTCTCCCACTGAATTTGAGACTGAAATGTTCCACAAATATTCATTCATGCTCCATTAGCCGAGCTTGAGCAACCCAGATAGCAGCGACTTCCAAACAGTCTTGCAATATTTATGATTTTTTTATTACCCTTGAGAACGTATTAAGATGCTTTAGTGTTCATGCGACAAACGCCATGCGCGCGTATCTGACCACTTCCTAAATTGGTTTCCAAGATCAGATTACAATGTGTCTCTAAGATGCAATGTACACCGTGCACACTTGTACTTATGATTGGATAACATGAAATGGATTTTTGAGGAATCACTTCTGCATAGCAAAACCTATGAACCAGGCACTTTTTTCAGTTTGTACCACTGAATTTGCTCCTAATCAGTGACCACATTGCACACATTTTAGTCAGTAGTCAATAAAAGCCATTCTATTCATCTCGCAACAACTGCTAAATGTTAAATGCTGCTGCTAACTAGGAAAGAGGAGCTGAGTATTGGATCATTAAGCTTCTCATAGAACAGGTTTTATTCTGAATGACTGAAGTATAGTAGATCATCATAACTAAAATTTTATAACAATCACAGAAAGGTGATTTCAAACCTGTTCCGAGGATCTTTAGTCTGGCTTGGCAAACTTCACACAACCTTAACTAGAACGTTACAGAACCAAACAGTGCTACACACAGCATTGCAGGTTTGATATAACTGTTGACAATGAAAACAAATGTCCACTGTCAACACTTTTTCATTAGTAATTGTTTTAGAACGTTTGATCGATGTGGTCTGGCCTTACACTTACTGGTTTTATATTTCAGAGGCTCCTCTTTGTGGGTTTTAATATTACAGTTCATGTTTATCTTTTGTTTAAAAGATAATTATGCTTTTGTTGTGAAATCGGATTAGAACAGAGAAATATCAAATTTCTCTAGAATTACTATCAGCGGCCAAATGTTGTGTGGAGCAGCTTAACAGCATCAGTCATCATTTTATTTCTGTGTACTTGAGCCAAAAACAATACAAATGGTCTCTTTCTAAAAACAGAACGAACTGTTCCCGAATCAAATGAAGGACTATCATTTTG
The DNA here is from genome assembly GCA_037974465.1 of Brachypetersius altus. Taxonomy (NCBI): domain Eukaryota; kingdom Metazoa; phylum Chordata; class Actinopteri; order Characiformes; family Alestidae; genus Brachypetersius; species Brachypetersius altus. The sequence goes on along the minus strand of JBBPDB010000036.1, from coordinate 7,354,375 downwards.
AAGGCTTTTCTTAATAGAGATGTTTTTGCTCCTCGCTTTGTTTGGCAAGTGCTTGGTTTGCTAATGTGTTCACTCCTAATACCCATATGCACAACTGTCAAGTAAATTATTAATAAGATGCCAGTTTTCGTTTTTTATTTATTTTTTAAAAGATGCACAAACACAAACATTTGACCAGGATGTCAATCATCAACATTAACAACGACAATACCAGTATTAATGATGATCCCTTCCTGAAATAGACAAAAGAAACAAATATTCTGAAAGTTCGAACACATTCGGAAAAGTGATTTTTACATCTGTGCTAGTCAGTAATCCTGAGAGAGCTCATTTAGTTCTCAAACGGAATTAAATAATTAGACAATTAATGAGTTTCTGTGTCTTGACTTGAACAGTTGTGCTTACTGTGAAGGGAGACACACAATAAAAGCTTAAGAAAACAAACAGCTGAACAAAAGACAAGCTGAGTCAGAATGATACCCTAGAGTTTAGAATAAAGGTATGACAAATACTGCCTGCTGCTTTCAGAAATGATGTAATGTATTGTTGATGTCAAAAGGAAACCTTAAAGCAGTCTTCTCTTTCATAGTTTGTTCTGTTTAAATTGAACCAACAATTCTTTTCATGCTTCCTGGGCGTTTTACAGCTCAAAGAAAGAGAAGAAGAAAAAAAGTCTCGTAGATGCTACGTTTTTGGGATTTTTTTTGTGACAGCAACAATATTTTTGGAAGCACTAATGCATGTAATCTATATATCCTGGACTGACAGTGAGAGAAAAGCGAGCATTCTGAAGAAAAAAAGCCCCTGAAAATGCAGAACACAACAGTGTCTTAAGAATGCATGAAGTCTAGCTGATCCCTTTAAAGTCTTTGACGCACATCCACAGTAAAATTCTCTTTTTAGCATTTGCACTGAAAGAAAAACTGGAACATTCAAAGAATTCCAGTACTCCTACATTATATTTGACCTATTTTCCTTACAGTCTCTAAAGAACACTTCACAGCATGCTCACTTCTCCTCTGTCCAAAAAACAGCAGGAAAAAAGGAAAACGCAAACTGTTTTTCACAATTTATAAGGCGCAATATTTATTCCAGTTGACTTAAGACCAATTCACTTCAAACCTAAGCCCTGGCCATGATAAGCCCCTCACAAAGCAAAGTGAAAAGTAAGTGTGAAGGTGTGTGTGTGTCTGTAGCTTGGGGGCGTAGGGAAATGGACAGATCAGTCACATTTTCTCTGTGCTTTTTTGGGTATCTTTGAGAACATGGTTAAAATGGAACTATTTCCCAAAGGGGCTCAACCCCCCACCTATAGCACACATACAGAAACACAAACACGCCGTTTTCACACCATTCAGGCTTTTCTGATATTGTATTTTAAACCTGGGTTAGTTGGCTTTACACCGCAATGAGCAAAGTGCACCCAATTATACACCTGGGTGTTTGCTAATTGGTCAGAAAATTGGAAGGGATACAAGTGCTTTATAATTTTCACATTAAAGCCTTAGCGATGAAAATAAACTACCAGTTTCTTTTTAAATGAATGGTTCGTCAGTTTGATTTAAACCAATCAGGGTGCCTGTCCAAAATTGTGTTACAGAATATAAATAACACTGCTTCACTACTTATTGCTTTTTATGCAATGAAGTCCTCATGCTGCAGGGATGATGTGAGTGTCTATCATTCGGACAGATTATGCAGTGCCGAGATGGTGCTAGAGCTGTAAAGAGTGAAATGTCAGAACAGACAGAACATGCTGGTAGTACAGCACTGACATAAGAAGGGCATGCTGCGATGCTGAATCTCCTTGGTGTGGACCAGCAGACTGCAATCTTTGCAGGACCACACAGCCATCTTTCCACCATTTAAAATGAACCACTCTAATTTATTTGGTGCAAACCGATCAATTTTCTTTAGACATTCTGCACCGTAATTCTGACTGCGCTGTGAAACAGGGAATGGATTGAGAATCGATGAAGTACTGAACCAGGGCCTCACAGAATCGATAAATAATAGATAAGAAAAGTCAATATTGGCATTGGTATCAATGAAATCTTTTCACTTCCCATCCCAAATGTGCATTCCCAATTTGGTCTGATGGACCACCAGTGCTCTAAAACTGCAGACATTCATTGGACACTCTCTAGGTCTCTCCCTTTCTTTCTTTCTTACACACACCTACGCATACTTGGACACAGGGCAAAGGGCAGTCTTACAGCAGCAGGGTCTGTTGACAGCGCAAACAGGGTACAGCAGTGATGATGTTCATGAACAATTTCCACCACTTGTGTTACTCAAAAATATTACATTTACACCAGAATCACTAACTGCAAGATGATTCTCTACTTTTTACACATCTTGTACGTTATGTTTAAACATCATCTATGCAGTTGAGGGGATTCTTAAGCTTAAGAATGATACAGCTGGTGCTGCACACAATTTATATGTGCCAAACACTGCAGAGCCCATAAATAAGACCAAATATGTTTGCAGTTGCTCCAAACAGAAGAACAGAAATAATGCAGGGAAAATGCACATTTGCAAATAGATACTATTAGTACTAATATTACAGACTTTTTGTGTTTAAAATGGTTAAATTAAAAAGCTGTACCTGTAAACAAATTATAACGGTATAGATGTTTAATTGTTGAAGTCGGTTTATTTATGCTCCGTGTTCTTTATTTGAATACATTCTTAGGTTTATGTATTTCCAACGTTGTGATTACAATGACTATTATCCTTTCAGTGCCTATTTTCCTTTATCACTAATAGATTTTAGGCCTTGTTCCACTCACTGGCGTAAGAACTGAATATTCATTTGAATTTCTCGGTTCATAGCAGCAAAGGGAATTCCAGGCTAAAGCAAAGAAAAAAACTAGAGACTTCAGGGTTGCAAAAAGCAAGTTTAAAAACCACTGGAGCGTGAAGGAATATACTTTCTCATTATAATGTCAGGAGTGTAAGAAAACAATAAAACATTATTCACTGAAATAAAGTTAATCCCATTTGTGTTAAAAGGTTTTTCAAGCTGGAGTAATTACACCACCAGGCTATAGTATTAAAGACATCAGCAACAGAAGGCCTCCACTTAATTCCTCTCATTAAGCTGAAGGGAGCATGTGATCATGTTTATTATTTGTTTCACTGATGTTTATGTAAAAACTAAGCCAAATGAAGAACTAAATGAAGTGCGCTTGGAGTGTGTGCCAAGCTTGGCATTGCTAACTTTTAACCACACTAGGACTTTGTGCACAGGTCTCACAAACTGCATAAAATGTCATTAATAAAGAAAAAGGGAAAGAAAGGGAAGAAATAACTGAACTCACAAAGCATTCTGAAGGGAAATTCTGTATCTGGTATGACATCTAACGTAGGGAGTAGTGATGAAGTAATGGAGTGGATTATAACGGTGTGATAAAGCTGATGAGCAGTACAGGCAAGGGCTAGACCAAATATGAGCTAGACCCACTGCCCTTATTTTTTCCTGTTCCTGTCCCCAAGAAGAACAAAGCCAGCTGCCTTAATGACTTTCGGCCTGTTGCACTAACCTCCATCACAATTAAGTGCTTTGAAAGGCTGGTAATGGGACACATCATGAGGTCAATGCCGACCAATCTGGACCCACTTCAGTTTGCATACCGGCACAATAGATCCACTGAAGACGCC
>JBBPDB010000036.1:7305877-7320138 GCA_037974465.1 Brachypetersius altus | reverse complement strand
GTGAACACATGACCTCTTGGTTTAGAGGCGAGTATCTTACCCACTACGCCACCACCACCCAGCATGCACATAGACACACACACACACAAACACACACACATACACACATACACACACACACACACACACACACACACACTACTCACTCAACTTGCAATTTTCATACACTTCTTTGTATGCTGTTAATAATCTTAATGCATCTATTAGAATAAGACCTGAGAGCTGCACAACACCTACTGGTTTCTCGATTTGTTGCTCAATGTGATTCAATTCAATAACAGAGTTGACAGAGGGATTATTTTACATGCTGTATGTTTTACAATACAATACTGGTAGGTCAAAAAACAACACTTTTAGGTCAAAAAAATCTGTAAAAAGCAGAAAAAAACGTCAGAACATTCTTTCAAACTGAAATAAAGTTACAAATGTATGACTGAAACAATTTTATGAGGCTAATGACTAGATTAGTCTATAAATCTGAGGCATTGTGTTTCAAGGTCAAAACTGGACTCAGAATGGTCCCTGATGTGAAGAGCTTTAAGGCTCTGTCCTCTAAGGCTGCAGTCAAGAACATCTTTTTTGAGTTCAAGACAAGTGACTACTAGAGACTGAGTCAACGCTGAGCCTACAGACGGCTGAGACCAAGATAGAGTCTAAATGAAAGCAAAACCAAGTCAAGTGCAAATGAGAATGAGACAGAGCAAGCTGTGTGACATCCAAAGGCTGGCCTTTATGAATGACTAGTGCAAATACTGGCTAAATGAAACACAAACACATGAAGCAGTTTGATTGGCAGCGGGGGTTAAGAGGGGAGGGAGTCCTATTTTTTCCAAGTCAACAACAACTAACCCTAATCCTACTTGGTTCTGTCTTAATGGGTAAAATAAATCCATTTGTTTATTTTTGCTGATTTACTATTTTTGCCTTGTGTTGTCATTTGAATTATATCAATATACCTTTAATGTTTTCTGACAAAGATGAAAGTCAAACTAAAACCTGTAAACCAACCAAATGACGATGGCGTAAATAACGAGGGCACTCATTTGAAGTACCCTTTCAGTTCTTTTGTGTGGCTTGGTTGGAGCAGTTCCTGCTGTTTTTTGTGGCTGGTGGTAGAGACAGCTAAGTCAAACAGTCAATAATCAAAAAGAAAAGCTTTTGAAACTACATAATCCTCCAACTTTCCCACCAAATACAACTGACACATTTAATTGTAACTAAACATATTACATTTATGTAATGCTGCCAAATGCTGCAAAAATTATGTTTTCTAACATCACAAACTGGCTATGAAATAATAAAATCTGAAATTAAAAAAGTGCTGTGGTTAGCAAGGCAATCAGACACCTGAACGGAACGAGCCTCCGCTGCTCAGCACCGCCCCAACCAGCACGAGGATGAGGGGCGTGGCAGACGTGGAGACGGAGCATTGTTCTTCTTAAAGCACAGGGTGGAGGTAGCTCAGTTGGTAGGATACTAGCCTCCGGACCAAGAGGTAATGGGTTCGAATCCTCCCTTCAGCACCACCACTGGGTCCCTGAGCAAGACCCTTAACCCTAAGTTGCTACAGGGAGACTGTCGCCTGTAGTTAAGGAATGGAAGTCGCTTTGGATAAAGGCGTCTGATAAATGCCATAAATGTAAAGCCCTGTATTTTTATTACTGTAAATTAATTTATTACTGTATTTATCCTGCTTATACCAAAGAAAAGGGTGTGTATGGATTACTGTACAGTCGATACAGAGGTAGCATCTGTATTTTACATTCAAACACTCCAGGAGACAGCGGTTCAGTGTACACTGTATGGTATGGATATGGGTTTATCTTTACATTTTCTTTAAGGGTAATGTATTAAGCTGAGTCTAGTGCTTTGGGAACTTAGGGGTATATTTGGGGTTTTACACTGTAAATGTAGGCATTTTTTTACACTATACACAGATGCTCTTAGAATGCAACTCCCGTGATTGTTGGAGGTTTACATGTATAATGTACACACTCGAATGGCCGAGTCCAAGACAAGTCCAAAATAATAAAAAAGTCTCACATGCTTCAGCACTACTCCCTGTGGGAGTGTAATGATACAGCCAACTCACAATTTGGTTTGAAAGATGATTCAAAATGGTTCACTACAGATTTTCAACAAAGCATGACTTAGAATGCAATTTGCAAGAAGAAACCATAATGAGTTTATTCAGATCTTGCACTATTTACTAATTAAACTAGACATGGAAGAGGGATTGCAAGGCTGGGTTTGTTGCTTGGTACCGGATTAACACAATAAACAATGCAGATACATAAAATGTCAATCTATAGATTGCTTATCCTCCACAATGAATTGTTACATGTCTATGATTCATACTGTCACATTTTTACAAAGCAATATCACAATATTTTGATGCATTGCCACACCCTTAACTGCCCTCCACTGGTTCCAGACATGTAAGGAAATACAGCCTTCACTACAAGTACTAAAAGCGAACTATGAGAAGGTGAATAAGGTCTAAATGTTACATGCGGGTGAGGGCCGGTCAGACCCACCGATCTGACAACAGATTGCAACACCTTGGCATCTTTGATTTTTTATGTGTCCAATACAATGTTTTCTACTGCTCTGTAGTCCCACTCATCTTGAAACCCTGCTTTTTAGCTGCTTGGACTTGATGGATGAGCTAGACTCCATGCAGTGATATGATGGGGCTATCTCGGGTATATCAGGATCTCTGGCACAGCTAAGGCAACCTGTCAAGGCAGATAATACAGTCACGCCTGGAATACCTTTTGACCAGTCAACGTTAAGGGAGTCGGTGGTGTGAGTATTATAATGCGAGACAAATGTTCAGAACAGTGCAGGTAGCACTATGAATGATAATGAGCTGGATTTATATAGGGATTTAGGAGAGCACCCTACGAAGCACCCGATATGAAGCAGTCAGGAACAAAATGCGTTCATCACCACTTTAGATAAGACAACAATATAAGAAGTGAATTAGTTGATTTGAAATGAAAGGATTAGTGGGAGGGAAGGATTTGGGGGGGGGCTTGTCTGGGATTGCGGCCAGGACACCGGGGTAAACACCAGTATGAGGACAAAGAGAGCCAAGACTTTCAGCTCCGGCTATTTTTAGACAGATCTCTCTTCCTTCTCCATAGCTTTACACATTATCATATATGGCATAACATACTGAATTTTTACTTAAAATACTGCCCAAGATACATGCAGAGATCCAGATGACAGGAGTGTTCCAAGCTCTAGGCAACGACCCAGCACTGGTGACTCAACTACCAAGCACACTGAGACTCAGTTTATAGATGCTATTCTGCATGCCTCAATCCCACCATGCCCCAAAGCAAGGTGTTAAACTGCCCCTGAGCTCCGGGGGCTTCTGCAGTCTTGCCGGCCCACTGTTCCAACCCCTCTCTCAGCCTGAATGTCAAAAATGAATTCCTTTTTAGACATGTACTAGTGATGTAGCATTGTAATGTACGCCTCCCTTTCCCCCCCCATTTCTTCAGTTTGTCATCGATTTCATTACTGATGTGGGCACTGTATGTTTCTATTCACCTTTTGAAATACATTGTTCAAGAAAAACTGTTCTTTGCTTCTATGAAAATAGGCTAAAACAAAAGTGAACAGCTCAAGTTTTAGTTATCGCATGCACCTCATGTTCTGTTCTTCCTGCTCTAACAAACCTGACAGCAGATGAAGGGCTTGACAGTTATTTGATGAACTGAATCAAAAACAGGACTGAGAACTGCTGTGCTCATGAGAAATTCTCAACACTTGGCAGACTGCACAAATGGCAAATAAAAGCCTTCTTTTGCACATTCACAGAATTCGTAAATGAACTGTTTCCATGCTTCGCTTTGATCTAGGGCACTAAAGACTTCAACCCAGCATTGTTTACCAGCAGATATATCAAAGAAAACGGATCCTCTGAGCCTTAATAAGACAACTTGAGAGCAAATCATTTTGAGGTCCAAAAATAAAACTCATTTCGGGACATATAACAGTACAATGGGATAGTCTTTTCATTAATTGGCATCCAGCTCAGCCTTTGAGATTACAAAGTAATTCTTTTCATGATCTGAGAATAAAACAGGGCACTGTGTTTTAGCCATCAAGTGTTTCAGCAAGATGATAAACAAATCGATAAACGCAGAAGCAGACAAGATCAATTCCACTGAATGATCTGCACCAAGATGCTGCTGTGAATCTTGAACCAGAACTGAGATTCACCCTGTCTCTGCTCCGCGAAACAGACTGGCAGAACATATGGGTGGTGATGAATGGTGCTGTTGAACTGAGAGCTATGGGGATCCAGGTAGGAGCCAGTGCAATTATGCACGATTCCTCACCAGATTTGGAACACACCTCTTTAATGTTCTGCTCGGCTCAGGTGTCAAAGAAAACACAATGTTCTCTTCAAAACACACTGACAGACAGAGAGGACACAGTGGCAGTCTGCAAACGGACCCCGAAGATGTTTGTAACGGGACCCCTTATCGAGTCTAAAATTACATGCAGTTGTCTTACTTTGAAGTCTCATCACGTTTGTGTCATGCAGTCGGCTTAATCCTGTCTTAACACCAGCTTTATTATGGCACCTTCTCTTAAAACCAGATAAGTACTGTGCGTGTGTTCTTTGCTAGGAGGTGGACCTGTAGCCCCGAAAGAGCACAGCACTTCTAGCTCATCAATCATAGGTACACAGGAGTCGGCAGCCTACTCTATTTATAAAGACACAGAACTTTGCTCGATTCACCGAGTGGAAGGGTCAGATAATACGCTCGCATGCATATGCAAAGAGTATATGCCCACCCACAGAATACACAGGAGATGGGTGTTTGGTATGGGTGAAAAAAATGAGTTATGTGTGTAGGACGCAATGCAAATGTCTCCTTTTTAGAAAGTTAGCACAGACATATATTAGCACAGGCATAAATGAATATGATAATATTGTGTAAAAGTGCTTGCTTATATTTTAAATGAAATATTCAAGCTATTTTTAAATTAAAGATTTTTTATTGCCTTTTAAATAAAAATACAGTGAATGTTCAAAACAGTATTTTGAACAGTATCACTGCTGTTCTCCTCCGAGCGTCTCGCATGTGTCATCTTTCATGGAAATTACTGTCAGTGATCAAAATATGTCTAAGATTATTTATTATTAGAGGGCTGGTGCTGCTAAACTAACGTGTGTCATTCTGTGTATTATATATCGAGAAACCTATAGAATCAAGACATTCTTAACACATACAGCTTGCTCCCTTATTTTAATCACTCTTGGTAAAGACAGGTATAAGGTTTTGTTTGTGTTTAATCTCGCACTGAATATATGAGAGAAAAAAAACAAAACACAGAAGATATATTCCTTGAGACAATGTAATGAAAATTATAATCTTATCTATTACTTTACTCACCATGAACTCCTGTTTCAGTAGAGTTTAAATAAAAGATGATATATATGCCCTTAGTCATTCTTTAGTATAGAGAACGTACACAAATGAAATGAGACAAAAGTGTACAGACCTTCGTAAATCAGGTAGTGATTACTAAAACATATCTTTATACCTAAAAATACATGCATTTTTTAAGAAGTTAAAACAACCAGAGCTGTAGTAAACCTGCCAGGAGGAGGATTCATGTTTATTATGGCCCCCATTCCCTACAATCAGGATGATGGTTAGAGAAACATTAAGAATCACTGAAGATTTGCATATAAATGTATCAAATGTCAGCAGCAGATCCTTTAAGTACTGCAGGTTTGATTGGATGTGCAGGGGGAGTTGGGGTGTTGGGATTGGTGTGTATGTGCAAAGTCTCCAGGAAACAAAAAGTGGGGGGACGAAACAAATCCTTTTGTAAATTATTGGTTACGCTGCCCATGCCCTGGTGCCATCTCTGCCCCAAGGACACCCACACACAGCTGTCCACATGATGCAAAAGAAAAAGTGATTCATCAGGCTTTCTCCATTGCTCAGTGGTCTAGTTCTGATGCTCACTTTTCCATTGTTGACACTCTTGGCAGTAGACAGGGTCAGCATGGGCACTCTGACTAGCCCGCGGCTATGCAGCCCCATGCACAGCAAACTGCAATGCACTGTGTGTTCTGACACCTTTCTGTTACGGACCGCATGATCTTTTCCAGCAATTTGTGCTACAGTAGCTTTTATGTGAGACTTGTCTTCGCTCCCCATCCGCATCAATGCACCTGCCGGCAGGTTATCACTGGTTGTTCTTCCTTGGACCACTTCTGGTAGATTTCAGCCACTGCATACAGGGAACACCCCACAAGACCTGCAGTTTTGGAGATGCTCTGATGCTCCAGTGGTCTAACCATCACACTTTGACTCTTGTCAAAGTCCCTCATATCTGTAACTTTTCCTCCTGCTAAAACTTCTCCAAGAACAACCTGTATGTATTTCCTTCAAGGATCAAATTTGTATCATGAAATGTGTGACACATGAAATGATATTCATTATTGCACCCCCTCAGTCATATGCAGAATATTTTAAAAACAATTCAAAATCATGCCAGTATTTTAGACTTCATGATGTACGTAACCGTATTCAAAACATCTTATGAAGCCAGAGATTTACACCCCTTGTGCTCAGGGGAAATCAGGTGGTTATGTACATATTAGGAAACGAGGGAGTAAAGGAAAAAGCAAAAAATAGAAAATGAAAAACAGTAAGTGAAAGAGACAGAAAGACAAAAAAACGGGGGGCAGAAAGAGACAGATAGAGAGAAGGAAAGAGAGAGAGAGAGAGAGTGTCTGATTTTGATAGTGATCTCTCACAGCTGCTGGTGCTTCTCTTCTCCACACAAAGAGAATTGGTACACCTGACATTGATGGCACATCACCTCATTATACTGGAACAAGCCCTCCATTCCACACCAAGGTGCCTTTGCCCGCCTTTGCGGCTGTGTGGCTACATTTTCAAATAAGACCCGTGACTGACAAATTTCAAAGCCGCTGAATATCAACAGACTGCAGGTATGATGATTTTCCCTACAGAAGAAAAATCTGTAAGGACAATTAAGAAGCACTGAAGCGAGCTGCCACACAAAACACAGGCCAGTGACTTCCGCCTGTTTGAAAAACCTTGCTCCATCGCATTTAACAATGCATGTTGACAGCTTTCGCATGTAAAATGCAGAGATAGCAACATGGCCTTGGAGAGAGAAGGAGCGAGCAAAGCTTAGCTGTCAGGGACCACCAGAGAGAGAGAGAGTAATATAGCATGACAAAGGGCAGCAGGGATTTGCACCTGCAGACAGCAGCAGAAGTCTCCCCCCTCTGGGCAAGGCCAAGCTGTGCTGCACTCCGATAAGCACAGGCTGACAGATGCACGTGGCGGCGGGTGGATATCTCTGTCTGCGAGCGCACGCAGGACCAGGAGCATTTCTTAGCGGCATCAGAGGGCAATACGAATCAAATTAAAATCAAATCAATAAGAGCATTTCTATCATATCTAGTGAGAGTCCTAGATAATAAAAGAGGCTAGAGTTAAGAAAGGTGCAGAAAATACACAGAAAACGTGAAAGCAGGCAACTCACCGCCACCATCTTAAAGCTTTCGGCCAGATTAGAAAAGTAAAGGACTAAAAATGAATCTGTAAAAGAAATAAGATTTAGACTTCAGACTTAAGATGAGTTGCTTTTACAGTAAAGAGCAAAATACATTTAATGCAAACATGTAAAAATGTTAAGCGGTTGTAAATTGTACAATGATTTAAGTGAATTTTCCCACCTTCCCATTTTATGGAAAAATGAATCAAGTATGTCCCCCTTAATACAGCCTATTTGGAGAAAGGAAGCAAATACATTTTACATTCAATAGTTAAATAGCTCACTAAATCACACTGAAGCCAGAAAATGTTCATTGTGACATGTTTTGGTCCATAGCGTTGATAAGTAATTTACCAGAAACATTTATTCTGATACATTTTATGAGCCCACAAGTTAAACTAAACTGCTTAAACTAAATCTTCACTATTCGTGACTGAAATAAACAGTTCCAAAGTTACGTTTTTCTTTCTGAAGTGAATATAACAGACCTTGTCAGGCAGGTGTTCCACAGACTGTTACCTGCAGACACTCCAGCACAAAGTATAACCTTAAAAATACCTTTTTAAAATGATTTTAAAAGGATCCTGAAGCTGTCTGAGCACATTTGGCCTTGGTTGAATGTCTTAACCAATTCCACACACACTCAACCTGTCAATTGGTAAGAGCCGGGGTATATTGAAGGAAGAGATGCTCCAATTCACTGTGCAACTCTCTAGCCTCTTGTGTCGTGCTCTGAAAACTGTTCGTGGCTCTGAGTGACCAAGAATGAACAGGGCTGAGACAGTCTGATCGAGACTCAGAAGAGAAAGAGGATGTTTTCAGTCCAGATTGCTGCAATTTAATGGAGAAAATGGCCCTTTGCCCTTCTGTCAAGGAAGCATGGCCTTCATATGGTGTATATTAACTGATAATTTTCTAACGTGTAGAATGCATCACTATATGAAACCGGAAGTACAACTTAGAGAATTATAGGTATTTCCTAAATCTATTTATAAAACCAATACTGACATCACATCAGTATCAGTGAAAGGAGAAAAAGTGATGAACATGTAATACAAAGTCACTCATTAGGGTCGCTGGCACCTGGAGCCTAATCCCTGGGCCAATGGGCACTGGGTGGGAACTCACCCTTCCCCGGGCGCCAGCCCAGTGCAGGGCTTACAGCATAAGAAGGCCAATTATAATAATATGAAAGTATTATGGAACTAACATAAAAAATGGATGATATTAACACGGTATTAAAACAGCAAAGTGAATGAAGACCTTTTCTCTGTAGTAGCTAGGATGACCATGGACTTATAATTCATCAGCCATTAGCCACCAGTGTCACCAGCAGTCGGTAATGTTACATTTACAACTGAGAAATATTACATAGTGTACCTTTAACTTTTCTTTACAATGGATTTAAAGAAGGGTTTTTTTAGTAGCCAGCAGAGATAGCAAACCCATTGAGACTTCAGGTGGCTAACCATTTCATTTCTAGATAAAGAAATGCTGTGCATTGGGAAAAAGGTGCGATGGCACAGTCTATTCAGCCACGTATGTGGAATGACTTCTTGATGTTTCTCATTTAGAAGAAACCATGGTATTGATTTTAGAATTCTAAAACTCTTCAAGGATGCATGGAAAAAAGCCTGTCCCTGACGGAGAACACCTGCGGGTGAAACCGCTCTGTCGAACTGCTGTCACACCACTGGTTTAGACAATGGTAAAAACAATAAGGTTACATCAGATTTGTCTTGTGTGTCTGACAGGACGGGCCAGCATAGATATTTCAGCATAAGATTACCAACCAACAGCAGGTTACCTTATGCTGAAATATCGATGCTGGTACATGAATGTGGATAAAATCCTGTTCAGAAATTATAACCAAAGTTTTGGCTTTGACAAAGGCTGAGAGGTTCACAAAATTAGTTTCAGCACCAAGATTATCATATGATAGTGAAGCAACCGTGTCATTTTTGAATGGAATACATTGTGCAGTGGGAGGTCAATTTACAGCTATGACAGATTGCCACATAAAAAAAAAAAATCTCGGTATAAATAAAAGAAACAGGCTTGCTAGACATACTGGACTCACAAGCAGCAACACTTTTCCAAATCTTTCCTGTAATTGTATCTGCACAGGATCAGTATATCCTGGTGTATGCCTCTGGTTCATTTTATAATAGATAAAAGCCTTGGAATTATTTACAAGATTTTAATTTGTTTTGACATTATTGACATGGCAAATTTTATGCACAAATATGATGACTGAGAAACACCAGTAGTAATCTCCTCCAAATAATACTTCAGACGCCCTTCACATACAAAACTGTTTAGCCATTTTTATTAATGAGGTAAGCAATCCAGTCACAGACGCTGTCACAACACCTCTGTCTCTCTCAGAGCCTGAAAAACATCTACAATGTACATTTTTAGCCTTTTAAAAGGTTTCATTATTACCAAATATTCGAAAGGCTGTTCATGCCTTGTTAGGCCTCGTCCACATGGACGTTTGAATCTTGGATAAATGGATAAATGGATAAACGCGCTCTGAACGCCAGAGGTAGTTTTGTGTATTCACCTGTGGGGGCAGTAATTATTCTTGCCAGACATCTTGGACATCTTGATTTGTAGTTCTAAATTGAATATATTGAATACACATTGTTCTACACTGAAAACTAAGTTTTGTTTTTTGTTTAAAAAAATCGACATTATTGTTTTAAAAATCCTCCTAATACGGCGCTGTAGGTCAAAGGGATGTTTTGTGCTTTTTGAAGACATGAGAAGATTTCTGCAGAAGTTCTTTAACTAAAAGAACAGGCTTTTAAGTATCGATACCAGTGCTAATTGATATCTAACTCGATACTAGATTTCAGTATTGATTAGTATTGGAGAATCAATTTTTTTGACAACACTACACTCCACACTACACTCCACTCAACAAATATTCACTGCAGTTCCCAGAAAATTGAATCATGGGACACATTCGGTCCTCCAGAATGTCAACTGAACGCCATGTAAATGCAAAAGCATTGTTTTCTTTGCGACAGAACTAACATCAGATAACCGGAGCAACGGTTTAATTAAACTCTTGTCACAGGCTGAACTCTATTCAATCCTGTTATAAGAATCCATCTTGTGGCTGGGGTGAAACCTTGAATGTGTCTCCAGTGACTGTCAGAGCTACCTTAGGACATGGACCAGACGTCAGACCAGAACTCCATGCTGCGGTACGTTTATTAACCAGAACAAAAACTGGCACGTGGGCCACCAGGATACATGACCTAGAAACGTGAGACAAGAAGCCTAACTGAGGTGTAGCATGTGAGGTGCTCTAAGACGTACGATGGACAGATGACTAAAGTGAACACAAACAGGACTTAAATAGGACTGGCAATCAAGGCTGAAACAGAAACAGATGGAAATCATAAGCACGTGATACATGAACAGAAAACAGCTACAACCAAGGCACGTGACCCCAAAACCAAACAAACAGAGATGTCAAAATTAAAGACCTAAAACATGAACAGAAACAGAATGAAAAAAGCAAAAAAGCAGTGGCCCTCACCACTTTTTGTGAGACTTTGTGTGATGGACAAAATGCCTAGACTTAGCCATTCTCTCTTATGATCAGGTTACTCCAGATGCATGTTAATGTGCAAATAAGCATGATAACGCTTTTCTTTGATGCCATAACATGCTTTTGGTGAGGTGACTTCTCTTTAAAATTGTGTTGTTGATTTGATAGTTTCTTTTGTAATCAGTATTCGTCGGATCTTGAAGAGGTGCCTCATTGTTGTGAAAACGTTGCAATCATGGTGCAATCAAGGAGGAGGCGTTCAAAATCTGAGACTGCAAGCCACAGTACATGATATTTATCTGACATTTAAAAACACGTATAACATTTAAATGTAATCTACAACAAAATGTGCACCTAAGAGCACATGAGGTACTGGGTGCTTGTACAATCATGTACGGACTAAAGACCAGTGAATCCCCACCTAAGAAACAGCATTAATGGAGACCAACAAGAACTTGAGTGCTTAGAACCGACATGATTCAAATGTGCAGACCATTTGCACATAAAAAAAATGCTACCTTAACAAAATTGCTGTCTTTTTACTTGTTTTCTGCAGTTAACTGACACATTTGAATTATGTATATGCAAATCCCAGGTATACTGTATGCAAGTGCTGGGCAGACACTACATCTATCAAATTCCAGTCGACACATTACTGGCAAAGAGTGGGTTGGGCAGGCACTGTAATGTCAACTGCTGCATCATAAACTAAATACATTAAAACTTTACAGTGAAACGGCTTTAGGATGGGAGAAGATCCGAAGACCTGTGTCAATTTCTCATGCCAGTCACGTCATCATGACTAGAAAGTGTCATCATTAATTTCCATGAGACGCAGTGAGCTGACACCAGTGACAGGTGGCCCACTATGCTGTTAAAAATACCCAGTTTAAATCTCTGACTGACAGATAGAGGGTAAGAACCAGCAAATATCAAAACACTACTATGCACAGCAACCCTCCGAATACCAAACCTGTCATCACTCAAAAAAAAAAAAGGGGGGGGGGGGCACAAAACAGTTTAGAGATGGCAAGGTTTCTTACAAAAATGTCCCAAGTTGGTATGAAACCTAAACTGCAGAAAAGAGTCGTCAATCATGATGGTAACGATTGCTGTTTATCTGAATGAGTGGCAGCATAGATCAGGTGTGTGGTACGGTAAACCTCAAGTGTCTTCCAAAGTCTAGTTCTACTCCTTTTAGCAATCACCAGTTAGTCCGTGGTCATTAAATGAGTTATTTAAAAGTGTACTCATCTGGGTGACTGCAGTTTTTTAAAGTCTGTGACCAGTTTCTCTAAGAAATAGTCCAGAAGCTTGACAGTCAGTGATAAAAAATACTTGATATTTCAACAGAGTTATAAATGAAGGCAGATAAATGCAGCTGTGCTCGCCATGCAAACGCTGCAGTCAATAACGTCTAATCTCTGTCAAGTCCTTTAATGTGCTGTAATGATAAGTCACTCTGACTTATGTCTATCTATGTCTCTCTCTCTCTCTCTCTCTATCTCTCTCTCTTTCTCTCTCCCTCACTCTGCCTCTATTTCTCTCTCCCTGCCTCACTCACTCTCTCTCTCTCTTTCTCTCTCTCTCTCTCGCTCTCTCACTACCTACCTGTCCTTTGGCAAAGAAAAACAAAATCAATACACATATAAATTAAGTCATCAGTCTTGGCATCTGATATATAGCTAAATATGTTCAGTTTGTGCACGTGTGAGAAAGTGTATGTACATGTGCACCAGGAGGCCAGAAGGGTATTGTGAAAAGTGCATGTATATATACATATACTGCATACTGTATATACACATGCTTAGCTGTGTATGTTTGTATGTGCGTGTGGACAAGTATGACATTGTGCTGCTGCTGAGGTGGCTCATCTGAGGTTAGCTCTCCACAGTGACACTCCTCCTGCTGACGGCAGTTTAGACACTGTCAGCAGGGGGGCCCAGTTGGACCCCCTGACGCGGGAGAATCACAGAGAATCAACCATATAGAGGGCAGAAAGACAGCTACTGAAGCAAAATTTAACCCTTTACACAACAGAACCTGCATGGAGCCTGACCCACAAATATTTAGAGGGCACTGGTTTCAGTCGTGTGAAAAATCCATGCAATGAACATTTAAAACGGTATGTGGAGATTTACCACATGCCCCTCATTCTCCTCTGGGGGTCTTGTATTTTCTCTTTCATGGTAAAAAACTATTAGTGATAAACGAGAGGGAAGGGGTAAGAGGGAAGGGGGAAGCTATTAGCCATGTCTTTTACTCAAAAGTCACTTATGGTTGTGCTGAATGGTGCTTGTTTAGTTGGAGAGCTGGTACAGAAGGCATTGAAGATGATCTATTTCATTTTATGTTTCTGAGCCAAATCAGTTTGAGTAGTATATAATTAGAGGCATTTAGAGGTAATCAGCCTTTAAAAGATGCAGAGAAGCAAATCGCAATGACGATCAATATGGCCGGGCACCCCTGAGTGTAGCAGCTACTTCAGGATCACAGCCTACGATGATGACGTGCGTGAAGTGCAGCAACTACTTTCCATGATCCTACTGTGAACTTGGCTGAGACTACAGTAAAACCTGGTGACAACACATGCACATATTTCCACACCAAAGAACAGTTTCTCACCTACAGCTTTACCAGCAACCTGAACGACTCTTTATTGAAAGGCTGGACTTTCCCTGCAAACGTTTGCATGTTGAGGATTCTAAGCTCTCTCATTCTCTTTTTATAACAAGCGATTGGCCTCATCCTCCTTCATAATAGGGTCTTTAAGCACTGAGGGCTGCAGAAATAAAAGAAATATCTCTGCATTAATGCTACAGACACTGAAACTAAAATCAGTACTACTGCAGCCGCAGAAAAGGGGGTTTCACTTTGCTCAGGTAGTATCTGGGGGGACAACTAAATTAACAAACACCTTTGAAAATGTTGCACCGTAATTAATGAACAATGAATCGTCTCGTGTGTTCGGCTCTTACATTTCTAGATTGTTGTTTTGTTCGCTTCATTATTCACGCATGGCATTACTGTCACGGCTGGGATTGGTTTAGCCGTGCCCTGTTCTGGTTTTTTCTGTTTGTTTTCTGTTCTTGGTTTTCTGCCCTTGTTTCTGTTCTCTCCTGAG
>JBBPDB010000036.1:7272615-7301772 GCA_037974465.1 Brachypetersius altus | reverse complement strand
GAGAGGAAGACCAAAGAGGAGATTTATGGATGCGGTGAAAGAGGACATGAAGTTAGTTGGTGTGAGGGTAGAGGATGAAGAAAACAGGACGAAAAGGAGACAGATGACTCGCTGTGGCCACCCCTGAAGGGAAAAGCCGAAAGAAAGAAGGAGTCACAAAATAAACACAAAGGAAATTCACTTTGGTTCGTCCATTACTCACTGTATGAAGACTTCCAGGGGCTGCATTATTTATTCTTGCAGATGATCATTCAGGATAGAGGGTGTCTAAGCGATTTTGTTGAAGTAAACCAGGAATGTTCTCTTCCTCTGTTTACAATATGAGCAATATCCATAACACATCATGCACCGCTTACTGTTACCCTAATGTAATACAAAATGAACCATGCACGCATTGTACACCCATTGTAACTGATCTGGGGGCAGTTTCTGACTCCTTTGTCACATGAGAGTGTGGGTGTGGTAAATAGGACACATATGCGGGAGCTTGAGGATCTGGTTATGTTAAGAGAAAAAACAGGGAATTAGGCAGCAAAAACAGAGATGGAGAGGGGAAACACGAAGGGAAACACACACAGGACTCGGACAAGGATCAGATAGGCTAAGGCCCTTACAGTACCATATACAAGGACCTCACCTATACATACAGGGTTCAGAAAGACTAAAGCCCTTAACATACAGGATTCAGAAGGACTAAAGCCCTTACCCTAACATTCAGGATTCAGAAGGACTAAAGCCCTTAACATACAGGATTCAGAAAGACTAAAGCCCTTAACATACAGGATTCAGAAAGACTAAAACCCTTAACATACAGGATTCAGAAGGACTAAAACCCTTAACATACAGGATTCAGAAGGACTAAAACCCTTAACATACAGGATTCAGAAAGACTAAAGCCCTCGCATTAACATATATGGAATTCAGACAGGTGGAAGCCCTCTCAGGTTGAGGCCACAGTCTGACAAGGATACATACAAGGTCCACACCAGTGAGGTCATCTCAGAACCAAGGGCCAGACGTACACACATACTGATGAGTGGGGCCTACGCAAACCAGCCACACACAAGATGAAGGCCATTCCCAACTCACAGGAGGGGCGCACCACACACTTAATGAGGAGACCCAGCAGCCACGTGGCACCAAGCAAGGCCGCATCACGGAGCTCACTGTGAGTGCGGGCCACGCACTTCCAATGAGAGAGGCCTGCATAGGCAAGGCCATCGCATCTCACAGGAGGGACCCGACACACACTTAATGAGGAGGCACAGCACCAAGCAAGGCTTCATCATGGAGTTTGAAGTGTGGGTCAGCCATGCACTCCCGATGAGAGAGGCCTGCACACCTGGCACACACACGGTCCAAAGCAGCAGACAATGGAGTCACAAGCAGTAGAGCCAGGCCACATGGTCCCAAGCAGCGATGAGCCAAACACACTAGTTTAGCAGACTGTGGCATTGGGAACAGTAAACAGTCAAACACCAAAACAACCCAAAACACAGGGAGAGGAGAGAGTGGGTAATCATGAGGGTAGTCATAGCAGTGGACATACGCCAGCCTCATAGTACAGATGACTTAAATAATCAGCGACAAACAAGGTAAATCTAATGGGAGTCATAGGACAAACCAAAGTGAGGAGTAAGGAAGGGGTCCCATCGAGAATAAAATAGAAATGCCATGAAAGTAGACCAAATCAGGATAGAGTGTTACCTCCTAGAAGTTAATAGGAACTTCACAAAACTCTCTGAATGTATCACTTATAAGGCATTTGGTCTGGTGAGGTCAAAAAACGCTGGGTTTTCTTTAAAACCAGACAAAGCGGTATCATGGGTACAAGTATGTGGTGTATTCTTCTTACTTTATTAAGTTTCAGTGCAGAGGTCCAAGAAGGTGATATCCAGGGCTACAGAGAATACTGTGGGAATATCTATTAGTCACTTCACTTACCCTGCCAGCAGGCTTGACAACCACACTGAATGAGAGAGAGAAAGAAAAAGAGAGAGAGAGAGGAATTGAGAGAGAGAGTGAGAGAGAGTGTGAGAGAGAGAGAGAGAGAGAGAGAGAGATCCACTGTGGTCTAAGGTCAATCTGGCACCAGCCCCATGAAGATATCAGTGTAGACAAATTGGTAGTCCAATGGCCTGGGACAGTGTTTCAAAAGCTGACCTGAGAGTCAGAGCTCACAGCAAAAGGCTTTCTGTAGCTAAGAGGACCCATAAATAAAGTGGCTCCACACCCCACAAGTTCAAGGAACATTGTTTTAAATCAATCTTGTTTATCACAGCAGTCAAGGATTCAACAGGCTACATATTGGTTATACTCTTTTGTGCACATTCAGAGTGTATATTCTTAGTGCTTCGATGACTGCACGGACATTGACAAATCGCATTGAGAACCATATTCATTATAGCCTGACAATGATGCCTGATCTAAGTTAATGAGCTGGTGCTGCTGAATCTCCAAGAATGCTTCAATAATGGTTTAGTCCAGCAAATCACAAACTCGACCTGAAAAATACATTTCGCAAGAAATTCAATATGCCGTTCTTTGAGTTGCAATACAGCAAACAGAAGGTATTCAACTTTTAGAGAGAAAGAGCATTTTTTTTTAAAAATCCACTTCACTCACATGAGCTTATCAAAAAACTGCTTCAGTCTTAGTCTAATAAAGAAGTCACTGAGACTCCATGATTCAGACTATGAAATGTGTTTATTACCTTGGAGGGCGAGAGAGGACTGCAAAGCTCTAAAAGCTTAGAATAATGTACCACTTCACAAAAATGCACCACTCCACACTGAAATGTACCACTCCACAGTGAAACCAATGTAATGGGTAACATTACAGAACAACCGACTCACAGAGGCAGAAAATCTCAGAGCTGTTTTGCTCTTCTAATTCAATGGTGCTATTGAAAAAAACAACAACATGCTTTCTGTTAATTTTTTTTTCTTTGTGTGTGTGTGTGTGTGTGTGTGTGTGTGTGTGTGTGTGTGTGTGTGCGTGTGTGCGTGTGTGCGTGTATGTGCGCACACACCTTTGGTTCAAAACAGCCAGAGATCAATAACTCCAGTGAGGTGCAACAGCAGCATGCTCAGAGTTCAGGGGAAAGCCAGAGAAAAGAAAGATTATTACAACTACAGGGACCCCGACATCATCCTGTAAATAAGCTTTAAATGAAGGCCTGTGCATTTACTGCGATGTAAAGAATGCTGTTTCAGCTATTTGTTTTCGTTAATTGTCACCACAATGCAAAGCAAGCCCTTACACAATACAGCCTCAACTAATTGTTGGGAAATATGCATCCTACTTGTCAAAACAAATGCATGATGGTCTTGCCATCCCACTGAATTAGACGGGAAAAAAAACGTCTTTATTAGTTCGGTTATGGCAATGAGAGGGTGGTGATGGATAGCTCAATCTATCTAATTCAGTTATGCTAGCAAGAGTGATGGCAGACCCACAAGGCACATCATTCCCACACTCACTCAGCCATCTACACAGCTACCTGGGGAGGAAATTCACTGAAACGACAAAATAGCTCATTCCGAGATGCAGTGATAGGACTGCAAAAGCGTTCTGTAAATTCTATCAGAGGGTTAGACCGTGTAGTAGATCTAAGTAATTCAAATGACATTCTTGGTTTAATGATGTTGATGATAAAGAAAAAAAGATTTCGTGAAACACATGCAGAGAAAATAGCAAAGCCCTACCTGCAGCTCATGCTGAATCTGTTCCACCAGTATGATTGTAGCACTGCAGTGGCTTCCCATTGCAAACACCTTCAACGTATTAAATCAAGTGCATTTCAAGAAAGCTATCGTAGGAAAGCTATCCATTGCATTCTGTGTTTGAAAAAGGAAAATGCTAAGGTGTCTGAGTTCTTCAGTTTCAGCTATTTGTCAAAGAAAACGAAATAAAATTTGAATTTACAAATGTAAATAAAATGTAGAGGCAAAACCTCATAGCTCAGAAATCCTAGCTTTATTGAAGAAGAGAGGAAAACATTATCGTATGTAACTATAATAATATTTCATCTGAAGTTGTTTTGGGTGGTACTTATTGGCCCATGTGTCATTATTTTTTATTTATTTATTTTACCTTTATTAATCCATTTGTCTTGTCATGTTCTACTTTACATAACTTGTAATAATGATAAATTACATGAAATCTCCAAGTATCTATTGTAGATTCACATTGCTAATTTTGTCTTCGCTCATATGTGCTCTAATGTGCTCTAATGTGCAACCACAGCTGAAGTACAACAAGTACAGATTTAGATAAACAAGACAAACTGATCTATCCAGAGGCTTGAATGTTCATGCATTCTGTTACACATGAGAATGATGACATTTTTCACTACAGTGTAGCTTTAACAATTACACCATTAAGTGAACATTATAGTAGTTTCATGTCCTTATGCCAGGCTACGCAAACTACATAATTATAATTATAACATTCCAACATAAACTAGTTAATTGGAATAAGAACATGATTTGAAAACATCATTAACAAATTATGAAATCATATTTAATCCAAACATATCCTTTGGGTAGGAATATCTAATATGAGAGGTGGTGGTGGCTTAGTGGGTCATGGATTTAAATCCTAGCTTCAGTATACCACCACTGGGCTCCCGAGCAAGACCCTTAACCCAAAGTTGCTACAGGGAGACTGCCCCCTGTAGTTAGGGAATGGAAGTCGCTCTGGATAAAAGCGTCTGCTAAATGCCGAAAAAACGCAAACTAGCAAAAACTGACAAAACCCAAGTCTGCACAAATGCTTCTCAAGTGGCTATAATGGCTATAAAACACGACATTTAACAGATTTGATTTGACCAACATTTCAAACCAAAATTTCAAGACATATTTTCAAAGAGCAGAACATTAGTGCATTCATTAGTGAGTGTCACAACCGGGCTCTAGTGTCACAACCGGGCTTTGCCCGTCCAGGAAGGAGGCGCAAACGCAGACTTTCATTCTTTTCTTTTCTTTATTTCCAAGACACAAGGCAAAGAGGCATGCTGGACAAAACTCAAACAAAGGCAGATACCTGAATGAACATAAACCAAGGATAGAGTGAGGGAGAACCAACACCAGAGAGAACACAAAGCATGTTATTCATGCACCATTGTAAACCCCAAACACCTGAACATAAATACCACTTGATCCCTGGCCGGCTGTGAATCCTTATTCTTTTAAGCCGACCAGGGTCAAAATAAGCCTAGACCCAAATGTCAAAATAAGAGCCCCCATAGAAACAGTCCGGTGTCGGCCTCTAGCGGCCACCGACTGGAGGCGTTACATCTAGATTTTATAAAAGAGTAACAATTTAAATAAGCCTTAATTACAGAATATTTATAAAAATGTTTTGGCAATTGATTTAGGTAGTACAAATGCAATGCAACCTTTTCTATTTGTTGTTCTTTAATCTAAGAACAGCTTTCTATTTGATTTACAGTCAGTATATATAGTTCTGACATCAGTATATATAGTTCTGAGTATCACTTTAAAGCTGCTTCATGGACTCTTAAACATGGAACTCTGTGAGCAATTGAACAAGCGGGGCTCTGGTTGTGTAATGGGTTCAAAAGAGGTGCAATTTGTTTGTTTTGTAATAGGCTGATGGCCACTGAATCTTTGTAATGAAATGACAAGTATGTCTACTCATAACAGGGAAAACACTTGAATGCATCCTATTTTACAAACGTGGCTGTTAAAAATAAAGCCAAAAGGATTTTGAGTGGATGCTGAAGCTATTCTGAGCTGATTCTTTTTTTCTTCCAAACCGAGTCACTTATGTATAGATTTGTGTTTTTATTATTTATATAGACGCGGTGACTAATAGTGGAAGCAGAGAGAGCGGAGTCAGGCTGGATTAAGTATCAGATGGTACCCCACGGTGTGGAGTTGGCTGCAGAGCTCCGCTGTTGGCAGGGTTATCGGCACACAGCCCCATGCATTTCAGCACCGCTCATAGATAAGTTTGGGCTCTGACAAATGAAATGCGGCAGAAGGGAGAGAGAGAGAGAGAAAGAGAGTAGCGCAGTAGCGTACACACACTCATATTCATCGACGCCTAAGCCTTTCTTCAAATAAATCACCAAGCCCCTCAACAGGAGGAGGAAAAATCACCTTCATTTCATATGCCAGAGACAACACACAGGGACCACTGCCTGGCACAATGGTGTCAGTGTTATCACTGTTCAATAGTGTTTGAAGATCAAAAACGGCTTGATTCTATTTCCTCCCCAAAAAAAACAGGTGGACAGCTTCAAGCAGCGGCAGCAGGGTGTGTCCATAAACCACAGCCTTCTAGTTAATATGCACTGTAATAATCTCCCAAATCCTCTAACAGCGTTCTCTCTTTTCCCTTAATACCATGACATACTCCAAAAAGTGAAGACAAATACTGGGGGAAAAAACATCTTTTAATTAAAACTCCAGCCTTCTCTGTCTCGCCCCAGCAGAGCTGCTGCTCAGGTGCGGACTGCGGCTCTCTTTCAGACTCTGATTATGATGTAATCAATCACCGTGATGACAGCTCTGTCTGAGGAGGCTTGCAGCACGTTTCCTTCTGCTTTGTTTAAGGCAGGAGGCAGCTGAACCTGTCGCCAGCCCAGGTGATTGATAGACACCCTTCTGGTACCAACATGTCTTCGTTCGTAACCCTGTCTATGATTCGGATCGGCACCAGAGTGCTCCCTCTTTTGATTGAGCTGGTTTAAACCCACCCACTGAAGGTTAAATGCAAAGGCATGGAGCCGTGACACTATTGCACGAAACACATCACTTGATAATCAGCTTCACAGTATTATGCTTTTCAGCAGAAATCCTGCCAAAGCTTCGGATAAAAGTATAGGAAAAGTATAAAACACTGCTGTAATCGACACTCTCCTCTCACAATGAGACCAGTTGGATGGTAAAGCACCACTAGAAGTTTGTCAAAGGTAATTACTGCCATTTTGTTTGACAAACGAGTTCTTAAAAACTAAGGCAAAGCTGTTCAGTTCAATACTTGCACCTATTAAAGATAAAACCTGAGAGTTCCAATTCCATTGGTATATGCAGCATTGTTATTTGAATAGTTTCCCTAAAGTCTGAGAAAATGGTCACATATAGTCTCTACAAAGACTCTACATATAGATAACAGAGGATTACAGTAACGTTAGTTTAACAGTTGATACATTCAACATAGGTTTGTTCTATCACAACATGGTATGTTGTTCAAAATGTACTAACATCAACAGCTGTTCATTCATACTCACGCCACAGCGATCCTCTGGACAGAAACTTGATCATATATAAACGGTTTAAGTATCTTCTTTTGGTTCGATCCTGAAAGTGGAAACTACAGCCCTCTCTGAAGGCTTGCACCCGGCCGAATGTTGTGATAGATTAGCCGGTGGAGGCCTAAATCACAGGCTAATGGGCCTGTTATGGAGGGACTGGAGCGGTGCATCTGGTGCCACATGCGGCTCATGAGCCGCGTCATCTGTTACAATCTGCGAGCAGCGGAGTGCGGCTAGTCTATATACACACTAATGCAGAACCACGAAGCTGCGGCTAGTGGAGCCGAGAACAAATTTACAGCTCCAGTTTGGCCAGGTGCAGCCTCTCCCCACCATGCTATCGGTTTGTTGCGCTGATAGCTGCATTCGCATGATTCACGGCTCTCCACGGAGAGAGCTGGAACCCAGCCATGCTGGGAGTCCTCGTCGTGTTGCCAAGAGACAAAATACTAGAGACACACCTCAGGCAGCATACGTACACTTTTAGCCTACAGTCTACCTGAGCCCGCACAATGTATTCTTTATACATGTTTTATCGCTATCATAAAATTAGCTTTACATAGAAGGCAATAAAATAAAATGTGTGTGTGCGTGCGTGATAGGATTGCTCTTATGGGTGGGCCCTGGTTAAAATTTGACTGGCCCTTTAAGTGACCCTCTAATCATTCACCAACAAAATACAGTGGTGATTAAAAGTTTGTGAACCCTTCAGAATCTTCTATATTTTTGTTTAAACATGGTCCAAAACATCATCAGATGCTTCAGATAAGCTCAAATTAAACTAGATCAAAATACATCTGGTCCTTTATGTATTAAAGAATATGATCCAGTATTAAACATCTGTCAGTGGTAAATGAAACTTTGGGATTTGCAGCTCATTTGGAGGTAAAATTATGTCTCCAATAAATGCGATGACAATCAGGTGTGAGTGGGCACTCTTTTATTTAACGAAAAGGGATCTATCAAAGTGCAATCCTCACAACAAGCTTGTGGAAGTGTACCATGGTACAAAACAAAGGAGATTTCTGAGCACTTCGGAAAATGAGTTGTTGATGCTCGGCTCGTTGAAAAAGGTCGCAAAACAATCTCAAAAGAGTTTGGTCTCCACCAATCCACATTCAGACAGACTGCATACAAATGTAGGAAATTCAAGATTGCGGTTACCCTCCCCAGGAGTGGACAGATGAAACCAGAATAGAACGTTTTACTTTAAACTGGAGCTGTTATGTTTAGAGAAAGGAAAACATTGCATTCCAGCATAAGAACTTTTTTATGCTCCCATCTGGTAGTCATGGTTTGGACATGGATCACATCAGATCCTAAAAGCAAAGATTCACATGCTTTTGGAACATTCCAACCTTTAACACTGGATTGATTTTGCAACAAAAATAATTCTACGATCACCATTGACTATGAACATCCTAAAAAAAAAACTTCAGGAGATTTTCTAATAGTGTTTGGATTAATCCACACATCCATGAAATGTAACTTGCAAAGAAGTATAAGTAATTTAAGTATCACACCAAGGGTTCAGCACTGTGTTTTGCTTCTCATATCATAATTACTATATGAAATTTCTGTTCAAAATACATATTTGATAAGAAACAAAAATACTCAATATATCGAATATAAGAAAGAATGGTAAAATGCCAGTTAATATAAAAGATTGTATAATTCTTACATTACTTTTGTAGTATAAAATGTGACTATAACAGGTCTTGGATTATGAAGATGAATGCAGTCATATGTATGTGATGTTAAAGGAATCAATATTTGATTTAGACAGCTAATCACCAGGGTAGAGCTGAAGCATTCTTATTGGCTCCTTCTGATCAGACAACTTAGGAACTAGAATTTGATAGTGAACAAAACTTTTCATTATTTGGTACTGCACTGTGATACTTAGCTTTACTGAATGTCAATGTTTGCATGTGGAACTGTTTTACACCATGAGCTGCATGTTTCTGCTAAATAAGTCTGCAACCGTCAGCTCATTTAAACATAATCGCAGTCCGGGAACTTCCCGAGTGGAAGTGTCTGAGAAAAGAAATCTTTTTTTGGAATTTTATCACAGATATAGAGCATTGAGCTTTATCTTCCACTAGTTTGCGTCTTCTTTGTTACACAAACTTGAAAGGAACCAGTGCTCCTGAAGGCCCTCAAAGTAATTTATCTCCAGATTCTCTGCATGATACAGAAACATCCTCAATGCTGAAGGATATTACTACAGAACATCATTCTCTTAAATGTCCTCAGAGCCCCCCATTAGTTTCCTGTTGGCGGTTTAAAATAAGATAGCTTGGTGCGTTTTGAGGTTAATAATCCCCGGTGGACTGAGGTAAGCAGTTAATCACTGAGTATTTTTAGTCTTTCACTTCCTTTGCGTTGTCCCTTCGTGATGGACTGGATACTCCAGAACAGCCTTGGTGCAACCATGCCACTTTCAATCCAGTATTCTTCTTTATTCGTAGTATTATACAGTATATAAATTAATTGTTCTATTAGTTTTAAATACACAATGCTGCAAGATCAAATTCCACTTCAGCAGTGAGAGTTAACACTGAATTCATTGTGAATCACAATGATATTTTTTTATCACAATAGCCTTCAGAAACACTCAAGCTTGGAAAAAAAAAAAAAAACAAATGCTGGAAATTGCTGAACACCTGTGTATTTGAACAAAAGAGGCAGAGAAGCAGGCATTCGACACAGGGCTAGAGGTCAATTGGTGACAGTAAAGAGCCTGCATAGAGGCACAGCTCAAGGTGCTGATATGTATTCTGAACCAGCGAGTGCCATTCTACCTCTTTCCGAGGCAAAGAAAAGACTGGGGTCGAGTGGAACTCCCCTCGCCACTATTAAATGGGAAAGCGGCAGACAATATTGCAGAGCATTCACAACGCTAAGTGCACACAGCATTTAGTGGCAAGGATGTGGAGTAAATGCAAGAGCTTCGTAAATGGAGAGGCAGAGAAAAGGTCAGGGAGGTGTCACTCAGTCAATCTCTCAGGCAGGTACCAGGACGGATGTTCAGCTCCACTGCAGACCCTCGGTGCATTCTTATTTGAGCGAGAAAAGCCCCATAAAGCCTGGCCATGATTTGCCATTAATCTGTCATTCTGTCCTGATGGTCT
This sequence comes from Brachypetersius altus, assembly GCA_037974465.1. Classification (NCBI taxonomy): domain Eukaryota; kingdom Metazoa; phylum Chordata; class Actinopteri; order Characiformes; family Alestidae; genus Brachypetersius; species Brachypetersius altus. Next base: position 7,291,353 of record JBBPDB010000036.1, on the reverse strand, counting down.
GAATGTTTGACATGTGCGCTTCTGTGCTGACTGGCTGTGCAAAAGATACTCCACTGTCCAGGAACAAAAAAAGTAATAAAAAAAAAAAAAAAAAAAAGTACAATACATCTGGAGTCTACAAGACAGCTCTTGCTAAAGCACCTTGTACTTTCTTCTGGTTCTCACACTGTCCTGAAACTTGAATGTTTCCTCATATTGCAGGTCGCTTTGGATAAAAACGTCTGCCAAATGATTGTAATGTAATGTAATGTAATGCAAGTAAACTCCTTATCCCCATTTTTCATTTAAACCATGAATTCTTAAACTGATGCCACATGTGTTGTCTTTAGTAATAGAAGAGAAATTCCTAAACCATTAGATGTATCTCTTAGTATCGCACAGATGGATTAGAATGGCCGTGCCATGATATTAAATTGTATATTTCATAAATACATTCATGGGAGACTGAAATTGTTATCTGTTTAAAAATTGAAGAAATAAAAACAAGCCCGAATACGAAATGAGGAGCAAAATAGACAAATATAATGGCAGGGCATAACGTCAAGCTTGTTTCTGGCTTCTTTATATTCCTCCCATATATCATTGCTGTAATGCGCTCAGTTTGGGAATCTTTCTAGATTTAGAGCAATTTAACCAAGTGATGGGTGTAATTTGTATCCAGCGTCAAGTTGCCGCTTGCATTTAAATTCATCATTACCAGCCCTGCCTTCTCTAGATTTCCCCTGTTCACAGGTGTCAGGATGCCCTATCAAGGCCGCACAGACATCCATTACGAGAGCCGCTTAAGGGCTCCGGTTTGCCACGCAAGGCGAGACAGAGGGGCCCATATAGCGAAGAGGAGACACCGGAGGCAGAGCGACTTGGAGTGTATCAGGGGAGACTCGCCCAGTTCATCACTCAACGCAATGCATGGAGAGCTAAACACAGAAACACGGCAGCGGCGCTGGTGCTACATGCTCCTTCGAGAGAAAAAAACACCAGCCTAGGAGTCTGGGTTGCTCAAAAAAAACAATTAGCAAATATTTGATGGCTAGGTTTTAGCAACTGGCGCGTGCGAGACCAAAGAGGGAGCAACAGCCTGATCTTGTTTACAGATTGCATTACTGTTCCAGCCAGACAGTCTGAGCAATGTTAGGTCATGAAATATGCAGTGAGAAGTCTGCAAAGTCTTCTGTACATGGGTATTTCCCTTGTTCTCCATTCAAAAACATCTCCCCGCTATCAGCTTTGGCACCACTTATTTACATCTTTTTCTATTTACTTTAAACGATTTGAGTAGGAGAAGCAACGCATTATATTTGAGTAAATATTTAGGGATGACGAAACATCGCAGAGTGGATATTACTCAGCATGATGTAATGGCATTGTAATCACTCCACGGCCTTGTTTCCGTTCTGTAAAGGACAGCGGTGAGAAATTACACCTCGGCCGCAGTACCGACTGCAAAGCATTTTATTTTCTTGAAAATAGAAAGTCTGGGATAATTTGGGGTCAAGAGAGTATTTATATGAGGTTGCGCTTGAGTAGCTTATGGTCTGAAAAATTATAAAATCAATCAGAAATCCAACAAATCTTGTTAATGCCTCCAGGTGTAGGCCCTCCTCAAACACTCTTGACTTGCATCAGCCTCTTGCCATTCAGGGAATGGTCAATTATTAGAAACACTGAGATTGGGGCCGAATGGAATGAGAACTCTGAAATGATTGAATTCTTTGAGTGAATGTAAATCAATAAGGGCATAATAAATACATTTTTTACAGAAGACATGCCTGGCAGTCAGAGCAGTTTTTATAAGTGGAGAGCCAATTTCTTTTGTGCAACTCATTACAGACAATGGCACTGAAATTTACGTTTCAAAGAGATAATCAATGTAGCATTTTTTTGCAGATAGAACAAACGGTAGTTAATTACATGTGAAACAGATAATTTCCAAAAGCTTGCACGCATAAATGAAATTTCACACAAATGATTGAACAAGAGGATGTGCATATTCACAGCTTTCTGCACTGCTGTGAGAAGAATATTAATCATCTGTGTAATGCGACAGAGCATGGCGTGAATATGCAACGACAACATGCCCTATGCATTATAGGCAAAGTTATAGACAAGATCATGACCGTCTGCAAGCAGAACGGCAGACAATTGGCTAACAGTTACCTCTATTATCTCCTCTGGTTCGATCTGCACTGTTCAGCTAATGTGTTTAGTTAAGTCTGCATGCCGACGTAATGTGCCACTGGAAACACATTTTGGAAAAGGAGCACTTGAAAATGTAAAATATAATAATAAATGAATAAAATAGAATGTCCACTGCTTGAAACAAATGCAAAATGGATCAGCAAAAAGCTTTTGAAACCCCAACCTTACGACATCGTCACAACGTTTATGTGCATTTGCATACGCATTTGCACATGTAAAAGTTTAAAGCTACACACACCTTGCAAAATACCATTGCTGGCGCTGCCTTAAAGCTCTGTAAGAACTGCTGATCCAATTCAAGACTGGAGACAAGCAAGTTTCATCCCAAAGGGACCTGCAGCGGTGCTGCACTTTTGTCATTTATCTTCCCTGTTTGTAGTTTGAGGCCCATTTTTCTCCTTTTTTTAAATTCTTTTTCCCCCAAAAGTTTTTAGTCAAGCTTCCAGAAGTCATCAAAATCCTGAGTCCTGGAGAATCACATCAATCAAAGAGCCCTGCAGCTGAGACAGAAGGGAGGAAATTGCTCCGGTATCGCTCTGTGGGGGAAGCATGGCTTCAAGTACCTCTCCGGGTGGGATAGACAGGACCCAGAGCTTTGGGTGCATGCTGCAAAATCTCAAAGGCTGCATCAATCTTGCTGTGTGGGGGTTTATTCACACAGACCTGAGCAATATATAGGCAATGCTGCCTGATTGTTGGGTGGGAGAAATCTAACAAATGTGTATGCACCAAAAGTAAGTGGGTGGGGGTGTCTCTATTCAAAAAGATTCATTTCTAAATGCTGGTAACGATGTAGGTGAATACAAGGTGTCATGGTGGGGACAGGGAATATGCAATATTATTTTTATTTCTCTGAAAAATGTTCGATTTCACACTGTAACAGGCTAGGTCTAAAATTCACACACAGATGGATGAGAGGATGAGACTCCAAACCTCCAGGCCTGTAACTCCTCTGTCTAATAACACTCTTGTTTCAGATGAGAGGTGGAAATATTTACAAACAGGTTTAATTATTTCCCGACATGGAGCTCATTACAAGAAACTGTGCTATCATAGAACAGATGATAATGAGCTATGCAAATTATCTGGGTGATCTAAACACAATGTGCTCAGCCAACAAAAATCCTGTCAGTTATAAATATGAAGGCAGACAGAGGGGACTTGTGGCACAGGCCTTCAAAAACCCAAATGCTGCGAGATACTTTTATAACAGAATATCTACAAAAAATGCTTCTCTCTGATGAAGTGACAGCCACTATCAAAGTCCCACTGCATTTTCAAATGATAGTTGCTTGCCTTTGCCACTTCTTTGGTTTGTATTAGTAGTCTCTCTCCTTTCCATCCGAATCCTCATGAGACTCTAATAATGTTAATTATGAAATAGCTACTGAACATTAGGCAATTAACAAAGGATGTGTAGTTATACCTCTTCAAAATCCAAAGCACTCTAACTGGTTAGGCATTCTGTACATGAAAGCTAAGTCAAAGAAAATGTGTTTTGACACTTGAGAATTTCTAACATATCACAAACAGAGTGTGCGAGTTCCTTGTGGGGGACTTTTAAAAATATGCAGCCTAATTGACTTGAGATGAGAAAAGCTAAATGCATCACTTTGAAGCCATTTGGCAAATACATGTTCTCAATAATTAAAAGTTTTGACAAAGTGCACTTCATAATTCGTATGCTAAGCAAGCTGTGACACTGGTAAAGCATTAAAACACACATGCTTTGGGGCAACAACAATCAATAATCCACTGGTATATGCAAAAATGTATGTAAAGATTCATGGGGAAGTTTCATGAGTACAGAATAAATGTATTCCCTTAAAAGTTAAAGGCAATGACAGACATGACAACAAAAAAATGTGAAAGTTTTAATGGTTCTTTGTATGGTTACACAGTTCTAAAATGTAGTCTTCTACTACAGGGCTTTTAAGGTACCAGCTGGCACATAAAACACTACAAAGGGGGGGTTCACACTGTGCTTTTCTGAACTCGGAAAAAAGCGAAGTGCATCCTGCTGTTTATTTTTTCTTGGGGGTTCACACAGCTGTACTTTTCAAAGAGCTCTCCTTTGATTATTAGCTGATAATAAACAGCTAGTAACAGTTAACTGAGTAGGTAAACTTGCAAAACATGCTAGTTTATTAAAGGTTACATGACAAAGAAAAACTTACTTAAAACTTCAGTGCTCAGTCACTTAAAATCTCAAGTGCTGCCCTCATAAGAGCCCAGCTGTGCAAGCTACTACCATCTTTAAGTACCAGAGGCGGTACTGGACTGTGGTCACTAACTTCCCCTCCATTACAATTGTCTCTGAAGACCTACCTGACTCTTGATATACTTGGTGAGCCCTGGAAAAAAACAATTATGGAGCAGGGGACTGACCACTTGAAGTGGACCTTTTGTTTTTAGCTCTGCACAAAAAAAAAAAAAAAGATTCTAGAGTTTCAAAGAACCACTGGAAGCTTAAAACGAAACAATGCAGGGTTCATTAAAATGCAAGGCACCCAGCCCACAAAAACAACTTCCAAATTGAAACAATATAAAAAGGCATCCAGTGTGAACCTCTTAGCGCAGCTAGGAATCAAAAAATGAATTGCTTTAAGGGATTTTGAATTTCACAGTAAATTCTTGAGCACATACATTTATATCAGCCTATATTACTGATAATAGAACGTTTTAGCTCCTTAAAATCAATATCAAATCAGTGGCAACATTATTTGAATTCAACCAGGCCCTACTAGAAACTTTGCAACAACCAGCACGATTATAATTTCATCTGATTGCAATGTCAGATTAGGCTTAATCTATGTAGACGTGGCACTTCAAGATGTGATACTTTTTTCTTAATGTATGATTTGCATTTTTCAAATTAGATCTGAAATTAGGAGCTGAAAGCGTAATGCAATAGATAACGCTCTTTAAATAGAGTTTGCTATGATTCCGTCCAAACCTAAGTAACCCCATTTTCCTGTTCTGAATGGGCTGAAAATTTCACCAAAGCTCTAAAATCCCTTTCAAGGAAAGAAAGCCATTATTCAATAGAGGAAAAAAATGCTTTCTCAATTGCATGCCTCTTAATATATGAAAATGAGTCTTGCCATTTTGACTTGTTGGCAAGTTTGGATGGTCTGATAATGGTCGGATAATGCACGTCTCTAGTTTGTACTCGCAGGTAAGAGTGTCTGAGTGGTGGGATCTGCTCTTTATTAGCACCCCGGCGCTTCTATCCAACAAAGCCTCCCACTGTGGGAGATGTACTGTAATTTCAATCTCCCATGCACTTTCAGGCACTGCAACTATCAAAGCAAACAAAGTGAGGGAATTTGCAGGGAATCTGTGGTAATCAGGCAGGCTGCTGCTCTTTCAGCCATTAGAGGCGTGCACTGTGAAAGCTTCATTTCGCAATAAATGATTGTATTTGGGTAAGGAAGAAGCCCGCAGAAATAATGGGTGTAGTTTCTGGGATTAACTCATGAATTCAGCCATATAGCTCAATGCTTCCAGATTTAGCAACCCAGCCTCTGAACCAACTGAGATGGCAGCCAAGGACATTCACGATATACTTCAGTAGTTTAATTTCTGCCTTTCACTCCATTTTCTCTGTTGATCCATTCAAGTGAAATACGTTACTTTATAAGCTTCAGAAGTTCTACGAACCTTAAAAAATATGGTCATCCAGATGAACTGCAGCTCTGTAAATCAAAACACATATACTGTCCATGAAGTCGAACTCAAAACAGCCTACAGGCAACAGACACCGTGGCATAGTTTAGTTCCGTCAAAGGAATTATAAAGTTATCCTTGTTCTGCAAGGAGGCTACACTGTCTGTACAAGGTCCACGTTTCCCCTAATCTTTCAGGAGTTGTTAAAGGAGCCTTAAAATAGTGAAATGCTCTTGTAAGCACTTGCTTACTCTAATCTACCGTCTCATCATAAATGCTAAAAGCATCTAGAGGCAGCCTACTCTCAAGGTAGCAAAGCTAGGCCTTGTTTCTTTGAAAGAAATATGCATGCTCTCTTTTAGAAGATTAACAGAAAAACGTTAAAGAGCACCAAGGAATTAAACGAAGTCTATTTTTGTAGGGACAAAAACAGGCCTTTAATTTATTTATTTCATATTCTCTGCACAGTCTAATAAGCCTTTAATCAAAATTGAATGAACTAAAGACCTTGCTGCAATGTCATGTGGTATGCATGAAGTTTATATCTTTGATTACAAATGCTCATCAAGCTCAAGCATTCTTGATCTTTAATCCATGTGTTTTACATTCAAACTCAAGAGCAGCTTGCGCAGCTCTATACGAATGAACAATTCACAAGGTTTATGCTCTTTTTTCATAAAGTAAATAAAAAGGTGAATTGCAAACAGGGTGCAAAGACTCCTTCAGACTGTGGAAAATTAATCCATTCTTTAACTCAACTATGGCCTCGCATTAGCACTGAGAACCAAGCCTGTATATACAAGTGTAATCAATGACTACGAATCAATGAAGCGACTTCTCCGTAATGGTTGACCTTCGCGAATGTTCGAGCTTCAATTCATAAATGCTTCATAAAATGAGGATCAAAGACGGGTTCATTAACGAGCCCAGACGTCAATGCATTTCAAAACCCTAGTAAATGGCATAGTGATGTTTAATTAGTGCTAGAGTCGAGAATTAGAATTAATATTCTGTATCATAACAAAAAAGAGCACCACTTAAATAAGATCTTTCTTAATTTGACATTTCCTTTTGTGCAAGAGACCTGCTCATTAAAGACTGAGGATATGAAGCCTTGGACCCTACGGCATTGTACATTCAACCTACACATTTGTTTTTTTTTCCAACCTAGCAGTTCTTGATTTTCAAGCACTCCTCATGTCTTAGCTCTAGCAATCCTACATTCATTTCTCTCCCAAAGCGTTAGTCAAGCTGGCAGCAAAGCAGAATGTGATAACAAGCTCCTGAGACTCAGAAGTGAACTGTGAAGTTTCTATCACTCACTGGCAGTACAAATGAAGGGTGCTCTAAACTCAATCGCAAACACACTGTTATTGGCGAGTAGTTCAATATTTTTGAGCTTTCCGATGTCAATGGATGGTTTCATCCATTTAAACGTTTACTAAATGATTCATTAAGGCCATTAAAAGTTTATTAATTTGGGGAGCTTTCATTCAGACCATTTGTTATGCTCTGCAAGAAACAGCAAGGACACAGAAGACCACAGATCTAGAGCAACAGAATATTAATGACGCTTTGAACCATCATGCTTGTAATGAAGATTTATGGATTTAATATGCGGCTAAGCGTTCCCAGAGCCTTGGAGAAAGGGAGACTTCACAGAGAGAGGAAACAGACGTATTATTAGGATCTGTTCCACAGTGTCATTTGCCTAAAGTGGCAACCGAGCATGACCAGCTCAAGAACTCGGAGGCATTCGAAAAGTACAGAACAAAATTACCACTGCAGGATTAAGTCCTACTCAGTTGAACTGAATCCATTTCAACCCTATGTGAGTAAATTTCACTCGGTGGGAGTTCATTTGACGGAGGAGATTTGGCAGTGCACAGTTACTGGGAAAGTACGACCAGAAGAATGGAAAGGATTTAGACTAACACTCATTTGAAAAGAACGCTTTCAGTCTGAATAAGCCATAAATGCATGAGATCCACTAAAAGAATAGAAAGCATTCAAAACTCACACTTAAATACATATTTCTAGCTCTCGAGACACATACACCAAGGGATTCGGTTATTGGCGAGGGAAAAACTGTATCTTGCCTACATCTTACTGTATCGTGCCAAAATGTTCAATCATCATCATCACGATGCCAAGAGCTAAATCCTTGTGTGCTTGAACAAAACTGAATCTTTTGTAGAAGGCTGTTTTCATGTGGAAAAACGTCCTATAGAGAACAAAGGGTTCTTTTTCTAAATGGTCAAACAGCAAGAAACAAATCAGAAGAAAGGTAGAAACATATCATGAAAGAAATTTAACGCCAAAGTTTTCAAGAACGAACATCTGTGCTTTCGATGTGACTTATATATCAAACAATTTAAGAAGGTACAGCTATTCATCATGCTAAGTTGGTCTCTCTGTGTTTCTGTGAACAAAATAAAACATCCAGTTGCGCTCTGAGTAACAGAAACTGTCCAGAGGCAGTATGTACGATAAGATTATATGTAGCACAGATGGGTCACTAATGTAACCCAGACAAGACCTCTGACACGACACTGCATAAATTCATTAATCAGCAGGAAACTGCTCATTATGAGCACCTGGACCACAACTGAGCTAAGAAAAAAAAAGCTGATGCATTAAAAATTTAAATCAAGCAGCATGGTCAGCAGATAAGGGGAGAACAATAGTGTAAACAATATAATAGTACCAGACATATTTTGAAGATAGCCAGTGTTTTATTTGATGAGGTTTCATTGTTAGAACAGACGAAACAAAATGTACTTCCAACTAAAATCAATTCAAATACTAAAATTCAGATTCCCAGCTTCATGATTACTTTGCAATGCGAAATGATTCTTCACAAGGTTCCACTATTAGTACTCAACTTGCTTGTGTTCGCATCAATAAAAGAGAGAAAACCCACAACAACAGCATCTCAAATATTTGTAGTTCAAGATTTTAATGTACAATCAAATGTTTGCTGTTATAATCTGTTCGAACATGATTATTCAATCATCAGCATAAACACCAAACAACTTGCTCAGTAATATATTCGATAGTGGAAGCCTTAAACTGAATAAGACCAATTAAGCACTCTCACAATTTCCAAACAAATAAACAAAGCACGACAGAATAGGAGCCACAATATGTTTGCACATTATGAAGAGAAACATTGATTAGTGCTGTCACAATAACCCTCAACATCCAACAAATCCATCACAACAACACGGACAATACGAAGAGCCATCATCGGTTAATGGACGTAATGAGCGGCTACCCACAAACCGAAGTCACATCTCATTTCCTTTTGTCTTGAGGTTTATTCGTTTAAAAAAAAAAAAAACAGGATTGTTCTGGGTTGAATTCCAGTGGCTCTTCTTGCAGACAGACACGCTCAGTTCCATTTACGGGCTCTGCTTTGAAGGCCCATGGAGCATAATTTTACTTTCTCTGGCATAGGCTTCCGGAAATATAAAAGAATCCGAGCTGTCACAAATCCTGGCAGAGAGAGGATGGGATTATACCCTGACAGCCCTTAGTGGGGCAAAGTCAGACACGCTCATTCAAAACACCAGAACACCATTTACAGGACTGTAATCAGTGAGATCTTTACGCACATATATACAAAAGTAAATATCATCAGGGCCTTACGCCTCTCCAGGATGCATTTCACAGCCCCATGACTCCAGGCAAGGATGTGGCACATGGGCCAGCACAAAGCAAATCCCTGAAAGAGCTGCATTCATCTCTTTCAGCAGAGCATGGAACCCTGTCTTCCCACGAACCTCAGTGTATGTGTCTGATTATTGTGTTTTACCTGTATGGGTGGCTATTAAGCTTGTCCCAATTTGCAGGCCGCGATGCGGGGAAGCGACAGAACTCTCATGATGCCAGCAAGATGAAATTCTCTCTTGCAGCGTTTCTCCTCCCACTGATATAATTACTTTTTTTTTTCTGGGACACTGATGCATCATTTTTTTCACAGCAGGAACAGATAAAAGGGAAAACAGGAAGTTATGGGTCAAAGCAGATCCCTTCCTTTATCTTTGTCAGCATTTCCATGTAAATCGTGATTTTGCAACTTCAGATCCGCATGGGGCAATTACAAGTGCGCTGCTCTCTGTGATTCGGAAATATAATACAAAACGTGGCCTGTTAATCCAAGACAAGGAAAGAAACAGCGACCCTTTGTTAGGGCACACTAGTTAGGATAATGGATAAACAATGCTACATAAAGCCTTATTTAATATCACAGAAAGGCACAGCACTGACTTAATTTATGCAGAGTCACATTCTCTTTTTGTTATAGACTACTAGTACACATCAGAAGAGCTCATTTCAAAGTCACAACTTTAAGCATAACTTTTATTACTGATATGCCTGTGGATTTTTCACAGCAAATATAATGAGTAGATCATTCACCAAAGCATGACCACAGACACGTTAGGGGCCAGGCATCTCTCAGGTCACACCCTCTTCAAAAGGAACTGTCCAAACAGAAAGGGGCTCCCACTGAGATCTATTCATTCTCCTGACTTTGAAAGGTCAAAGTACTTCTGATGTACTTGTATAGTTCAAACAGTATTTTTTTAACCAAACGTATGAAAATGTTTCATGAAACCCCAATGTTGTTCTGAATATTACAGAAGTGTGCGATATGAAGCGCCCTCTATCCATTCACAGTGTTCTTTATTGTGTGCTGCATCTTGGCCAGTTATAGTTCCAGGTTAGTATTTCTGTGGGTGTTTTGATGATTCAAAAAATAGTTATAATCCAAAAAGCTAAAATATTTCAGTCAAATAATGCAGGCAGTCTTCTACACAATCATAATATGTAGCAATATATCTGCAATTGTATGCTTTGGTCCTCATTGTGCAGATAATCTTAATGCTATTACACAAAATACAAAGGCATGAATATTTTGTGCGCCAATATTCATGGGACGAGCTAAAATATTTTGATATATATTGTACCTCACATGCGCCGCCCTAATGTACAAGGCAGTGACTGGAGATTGTGCACCACCAGCTCTTTGGTCTTTTGGATGTTACGCTGCAGCTCAGACCAGAGATGGGGACTCGAGTCTGAGACTCAGATGCACTTAAGTCGCACAAACAAAGACTTGACTTTAGACTTGCCCTCAATGACTTGAGACTTGACTCGGACTCGGGTGCTGTGACTCGTGATTCATAAGTTGTAAACAGTGTTGATTTCATGGAATTATTATCTTGCACTCTTTACAATGAACCGTAAACGTTCACCTCGCCCCGTTACTTTTGTCCGAGATAAACGGTTTTCAGCTAATAACGGTTTTTGAGGGGTCGTTGGAAAGGGGTCACCGAGCCCCATCTAACTGTGGAGTTAACTGTCTAACTGTCACATTTAGAGTGCGAGGTATATTTTTCATATTTAACATTTAGATTTATTGGTGAGGGCATATCACAGCCCGCAGTCCTGCCCCCTGCTAAGGAACAGCCAATTGGAGTCGTGGGGCATGGTCAATTAGCATATCTTCTCAATTTACAGCTCAAAAATCCCACATTTAGAGTCGCCGTTTGTAAACGTTGCCACTCAAAGGCTTGAGACTTGACTTGGACTCGAGCACAAAGACTTGAGACTTGACTTGGACTTGGTAAAAATGACTTGTGAACATCTCTGGCTCACACCAGTCGACAAAACTGTCCATTCATCCTGTATTCCAAGTCCGGAGTGGGGATGACTGTCTATAGCAGGGGTCAGCAACCTTTTTGAAACTGAGAGCTACTTTACAAGTACTGTGCCATACGAAGGGCTACCAGTTTAATACACTAACCTTATATAAACTTCATGTATGATAAACATGTTTTAAAACCTTTTTTTTAGATATTGTCATTTTCAAATCTATATAAATGCTAATGTGATTAAAGAAGAACAGCAAAAAGATCAAATAAAATATTAGATGCTGCTCACTGGTGAGTTGTGCTCTTTTTAGAACAGTGCTACTCATGTGATCCTCGGGGGTGACCCCTGGTCTATAGACTAGCAATTTCTAACATGCAATAGTCTTCATATTCATATCACTACTTCTGATGTTATTACTTTTTTATTACTTAATATTACTACTGATTCTCTACTAAGTGCAATAATTTACTCCAAACTACCATTTGTGTCAAAAGATTTCACGCAACTGTGTTACTTCTAGTTTTTATACCCAACATTTCTGTACATAGCATAGTGTGTTTTTATATTGACCTTTATTCTTTTCTACAGATGTTTTACTTCTATTTTATTTAGACTTGATATTTTATACTGCTCTTGTCTGTGTGTCTCTGTTGGTCTTTGCAGTCATACCGTAAGCAATTTCCTCCGGGATCAATAAAGTTTTCTGATTCTGATGAAAAAAAAACCATCTGTGTTACTGCAACAATTCTGTAGTGGAAATCACTGCTCAGGAACATTTTTGAAAACCACTGTCTGTGAAAACAGTTTGCATCCACAAATTGCAGATCAAACTCTAGCATGCAAAGAAGAAACCCTATATAAACATGATATAGAAATGCTGCTGCCTTCTCTGGGTTCAGTTAAGCTCATAAAGCTCATTTAAGATTAATTAAAGGGAAGGGAATAACTGTCCTGTGGTCTGACGAATCAAATTCGAAATTCTGTTTGGTCATGGCTGTCACGTCCTCCGGGCTAAAAGGGTGATGGACCACCCAGCTCATTATCGGCACATGCATTTAGATGCACTTTTCTAAATGAATCTTTAAAACTCATTTAAGGTAAATAATTGGATGTTAATGACTTTTTTTTGGTTGCATTTACACTTTTTATGTCTTTGGGTCCTAGAAGAGACCAACACAGTACCTTTTACTGAATGAACTCTAGATGTCAGAGAGTCAACACTGGGAGAAATAAAAAAAAAAAAATTTATTTTCAAAATGATAGGATGAGGTAAAAAAAATGCACACCTTTTGAATCGATAAGCAAAAATGTGTTTATACGCAAAAATGGCTAGTACATCATTTGGTTTGTTCCAAGCCTAATCGATATTTGAACATTTCTGTTCTTGCATTCTGACCTCAACATAAATGTTCCTGATTTTTTGTTGAGGTGAAGTGTTTTTTTTTATTAAATTTGACTGAAATGCCGATCCCTCATTCAAAAGTTGATTCTTCTGATCAATTATTCTTTTAAACCATAACTTTTAACATAGAGATATTCGGGGTAATAAAATGCCTCATTTGTGATACTGCAAAACAAAAATGTGACAATGTTCTTCATGGAAATGAGGAATCATGGAGAAAGAGAAGTACATTCATTTTGTCACCTGATGCAGCTGGTGCCCTAGTGGTTAGAGAGTTCGCCCTGAGATTGTGGGTTTGAATACCTGGATTGCTAATGACACCACTGTGGTACCGTCCCTTGGGCGTTCATCATTGTGGCAGCCCCCTGCTTCACTGGGGCAGCTGGTGACCTGGTGGATGGGGCGTTCGCCCTGCGATCAGAAGGTTGTGGGTTCAATACTAGTGGCACCACTGAGGTACCCTTGAGGATGGCACTGCTCTCCCAGCACTGTGTCCCACTGCTTCCCTTGATGGATAGGTTAAATACATAGTAGAATTCTGTGTGTTCATCTATGACAGAAATGGTCACTTTGATGCAACTGCATTGTTTGAACACAAGTTTACCTGCAGAAGTCAAAAATAGCATTTTCAGGTTCATACTTACAACATACTGGACAGCAATCTGTTAAGAGCTATGAAAGCCTGTATTGCTACAATTGATTGAAAAAGGGTGGATGAAGAAAGCGAGATCAGAGAAGAAAAGGTAATAGTAAAAAGACTATTTACTGAAAAGGTAATACCAGCAACTCGCTCCATCACTTCATCAGAGAGCAAGTTGAATTCAAGGTCATCAACCAGTCAACCAGAGGAGCCAAAGAAATGCCCGCTTTAAGAGTCATCTTTTCAAGAAAGTGCATATGACAGGAAAAGCAAGCAGTAAAGCCACATTCCGAACGATCCACCTGTGCAATCACATGGCTACACAATCAAGACAGGTGATTTCAGACCAGTGATTGAAACACTGTATTCGAGGTATGACTTACCAGGGCGAAAATACTGCAGACAAACTGCTATGCCAACAACAACAGAGCAAGCTTGAAGTTGAGATGCTTATAGCTGCTCACTTTTGTACAACAGAAAACACATTATGACTGATCAACAATCAACACTTAATACTTAAAAAAAAAACTTGGCTTGAAGGATAGCATTGTGGATTAATATTAAGCTTCTTGTACAATACATTGTTTCATACACATGTCTGAATATTAAATATAAATATAATATAAATATACGTAGTATGAATATTTTAGGTCAGTTTATGGTGACCTTACTATATGTTGTTTTGACAAGAAGGCACTATTAAAGTTCCTGAAATAACTGTTTGTTTTCTGTTTGCAGTTTACACAAAGGTTTTATCCAAAACTGGCTCCTGGTAAAAACAGATTACAGGAAAGCGGCAACATTTTAGAAGAAATGAGTTTAATTTTTGTAAACTCCTCGCTGCACTCTGTTGAGCCTTGAATGAATTGTTCTCCGTTTCTAAACACTTCTTTATCTCTCGAGGGTAAGCAAGAGACTGCGATTGTTATAACCTCCTAATTTGTCCCAGGAGAGTTTATGGAATCATGGTTGCTGAAAGCAAACTAAAGTTTGTAACAAGGCAGTGTGAAGCTAATACAGTCAGATTTTGTCTCTAATTGTGGTTTCAGCTTCAGGAGAAGCAGCTTAAAATATCACACAGATGTGAGCTGTGTTATCAACTCCAAGGCAACTCCATCTTTTATCCAAATGTTTGAAATCCCACATCTGCACGGTTACTTTAGTGCAGAACCCAGCGCTTCTGTGCATTCCTATGACCTTCAATAAAATGTCAAAAGTCTTTTCTAAATAGAAAACTACATAAATAAATACATAAATCTGTTGCAAAGGTTTTTTAAACAATGCCATTTTAACAGCAAGGTGTGTCAACCTTTGAAAGCCATTCATTAGAAAGTGCACTAATACAAATTGAGAGGGTTAACTGTGGTCAATTTGGCTCCATTCAGGGGAAATTAGCTAAACAAATTGAGCTTTTAGAAGACAGATTCATATCAGAAAGGCAGAAAATCTGGAAATAGGCGATCCCCTTTGTTTGTGTGCGACTTATCTACTACATCTCATGGTAGCAGAGATGCTAGACATGATGGTCATTAAAATCTTCAGGTTAAACAATATGCATCTGCACAGCTGTGTTAAATGAAAAAAAAAACTCAATAATCTGGCCTAAGCTGCTGATACATATTTAATAGCAACATTAAAGAACCATATATCTGCCTGTGAAAAGACAAAGGAGCCTGCATTTCTTCAACTCTACAGAGGTCGCTGTCAGTCTCATAATCAGTCTCGGACGACTGTTCAGGCTGTCGGTTTGTTTTATGAGCTCTCTCCAGCGCACTGGCTTGTGTTATATGCTCAGCGGAATACAGGCTACCTTTTTATTTAATTCCTGAGCTGGGCTCAAGATGCATCAACATCAATAGATGAAAAAAAGCACCTGTATGAAAAAAAGGGTTGCATTGGGAAAATAGGTCCTTAGAGGAATGAGACAGGAGAATAGTGATTGTGAATTAAAGTTACTTTTTGTACCAAAGTCGTCACAATTCAACAAACAGCAGTTTACGGCCATTTTCACACACAACTAAAGCCTCCAATACAAATAGTCTGAAATACAGCAGGAGACAAACCATTACGAGCTCATCACTGAGAAATTGCAAAGGACAATTGGAGCCTTCCTTTGGAGGAGCAACTTTGTGAATGTATGTCTCTAAAGCTGGAGGAGATGAGGAAAAATATTTCAAAATAAAAACTTTTTGCAAGATTTTGCACTTAGAATTCATGTGGGTTTATGTAGCAGTTTATGTCATTATTTTTTACATGACAATTTTCCAACCTTTCATTATCACTGAAAACTAACCAGACTATTTTTGTGACTGTGCCTACATAAATGACCGCTGTTCTGATTGGTTGGCCTGTACTGTGGCTCATTCAGAAAGCACTCAAGGCTGAACCACTTCTGATAACTTTGATGTGAATGGAGAAGGTTATCTGCAAGTTTTGAAAATGAAATTACATTTGGACGTCCAAATAAGACCCAAATCTACTTCAGCACTAATCAGCAAGTTTTAATAAAAGCTAGCTTTGGCTGATATGAGAATTCAACTATTTAGAGCTTTTTGCTGTTTAGAGCTTTTTGCTGAAATGAAAACAATGTCAGGTCAATGGTAGTACATAATCTGGCATTGATCCTGTTTTTGGACCGAGACTATACAGAGCGATTCTGTAAAAATACAGGTACTGTCACAGGGCGAGCCGCAAGGCCCAGCCCCGGAGCTTCCTCGGGGTGAGCAGGAACCGGCAGAACTACATGGATTCATGCTTCAGTGAAGTTTATTTAGAAAAACAGAACAAACAAAAGAAGGCACGGGGGCTGTCAGAAATACCTTTTTAGAAATGTGAAACAGCCATCAGGATCGGGGAAACTGCTCTAAACGATGGACACGTGAGGAATAAATAAACAGAAACCGACTTTATACTAGACTAAATCAGACTAAACAGGGGACAGCTGGAAACTAAAGAGACATGTAAACAGAAAACAGCTGAGGACCAAAGACACGTGACCAAAACAGAGTGTCAAAATAAAAGCTTGACAGAAAGCACAGAACAGAACAGACCAAAACAGAAAACAGTGGCCCCTAGCGGCCACCAACCGTGACACTAATGTTTTCTCTGCATTTACTGTCTTAGACAATCAATGAGTTTTGCACTCAAATGAAAGTCAGTATGATTAACATTATGCGAGGGAATAACTTAAGGATGTCTTTGACAAACGAGAGCAGTCTTAGGGCAGAATCCGTAGTATATTCCCTGGTCCCTCTGCCTGTCTTACCACTGTGGGGAGTAGAGCTTTCAGTCACTCTGCTTTGGAACTCATTATCACCCAACCTCAGAAAAATCAGTGCCCTCTCATTTTTTAAATCTAAATTCAAAACTCACCTGTTCAAGCTCACACATTGCCTTTAAATTATTTGCGTTGTCCATTTTTACCATTCTAATGTCTGTTTATTTTCTGCTGTTGTTTTTTTTTATTCCTGTTTACTTGCACATTTTGTATGTCCTTGGGTGCTAGAAAGGTGCCTACAAATAAAATGTATTATTACTATTATCATATTAATTACACAAAAAAAACGATTTGCTTAGCTAACAGCCAGTGGCAAATCAATAAATCATGAATGGACCCTGATTATGATGTGGTATCAAATAGCACTGGCCCTTTGATTTGACTATCTCACAGATCTTTCCTCTGTTTGATCCCTGTGCCTCTGTTTACTATTCTATGTAAACTTTTACTTATTTAATCATCCCAACTGCTAGTGTCATCACTGACATCCCCACACACTGCTCCCTGGGTGCCCCTTGTTGATGGAAGCCCCCTACTTCATTTGGTGAATGGGTTAAATGCAGAGAAAGAATTTCACATTGTTCTCGTGCTGTGGTGTGTCCACGTGTGAATATAAGGGGTGATAAATTAAAATCACATTTTTTTTTACATATTTCTTTACTCTCTTAGGTGCGCCTACATTTCTGGAAAGCTGCTTTGGAACAGTGTCTATTGTCACAAAGCAGCTTTACAAAATGAAATAAATATGTGTGTGTGAATGAAATGCCTCTGATGAGCAAGCCAAGAGTGACGGCAACAGTGGCAAGGAAAATCTCCCTATAACATAAATGATATATAAAAAGACAAAAACATATATAGATATACACACAATTGCAATACATATTGTTGGTATTTAATGCTTCTTATGCAATTTATTAACAATATTCCACAATTGCTTTGGAGCATTAATTGTATGAATCTAGAATACAGAACACATTCATACTTTTTATTAATAATAAACAACCACAAATGAACTGATCTAAAGTACACACTCACATGTTTGAGACACAGATAGAGCTTACTGACTGGTGGACCTCTCACCAATCCTTGACACACATGAGTTTTCACACTTCAGTGCTCTGTATCTATGTCTTCACTCTTTTCTTTTCAAAGACTGTATGCCTGAAGGAATGGCAGATTACTGAACTTACTTCTTTCAGTTTATACATGCAAAAACAAGAACAAAAGTTAACACTTATTTGCCATCATTAAAAAAGTCTTCATGACTATGCCACTATCACTATATCACTATCACTTGATCACTATAACTGACCTGGATGACTAAAAAAGTTCATAGTTCAATCTGACCACAAAAGCATGCATGGAAGTGGATACTGATGAAAACAACTATGTGTCATTTGTAGGTCTGTATTTCATCTGTTACCGAGCTCAGGTAGAGCGGGAGAGGGAGATGGAGATGTACCCTGTTAGATTGACATTTACTATATTGCTTTCTTACTAAACATGATCGCAGAGAACAGCATGCATAGCCAATAGCCACATTTCAGTCCACGTGTTTGTAGGATAATCGTGAGATGCAGTGTGTGTGCTGTGCTTGTTGTCCAGTGTTAGTTCAATAACTGATGTGTTTTGTAGTTATTTTGGTGGTTCTTGGGTTCTTGGGTAAGTATTTGGTCATGCTCAAAAACATTCTTTCCATAACATTACAAACATTACTGAAGTCTCATAAACAAAAATGAGCACAATACACTGCATGGAAATTTAAAGGCAAATATTACGATATAGGTTTAGACTCTTAAGGTTTTCGAGCTTTCACGAACACACACACACACACACACACACACACACACACACACACACACACACACACACACACACACACACACACAC
>JBBPDB010000036.1:7254386-7265214 GCA_037974465.1 Brachypetersius altus | reverse complement strand
GACAGAGAGAGAGAGAGGGAGGGAAAGGGGGGGGGGGGGGACTTGGTGAAAGACATCTGACAGAGGTACTGCACCTCATTTTCATTTTCATGAGTTCCACATAACATTTCGATGACTGTAGTAGTTTTTGGCTTTGCATTATTCTCCTGTGTGTGCAGTATTATCTAATTTCATAGAGCCCCACATTTTTGTGGTGCCTGGTAGTAATAGAGGCTTCTACTTTTGTTGTTTAATGGTGGTTGGCATTTTAGGTGCACTACTGTGACCTTGTTGTGGTTGTAACACACGAATGGTGGTTATGCAGGTAACAAAAAAAGAGAAATACACATTTTTATGACAGGATGATCACGTCAGATGAATAAATGAATTTTTAATAATGACTATTCGAATATTCAGAAATGATTAGCAATCCCTAGTTGTTTTATCTCAGGCTAAATTATCTTACACAAATGTCAATCTTGTTTTGATAAGCCTTTAAATCATTTTTAGCAAGGGGACTACTAATCCTGGAGGGCATTGTATCTTTGTTTTTTGGAGTTCAGTTACTGTTTAATTCATGAAAACATCTATGATTCTAGAGTGAAATATCAGGGACAGGATGATGAACAAAAATACATGTGGAAAATATAGAAATTCTGAAGTTCACACATTTGATAATCAGCAACTAAAAATGCTTGAATGTGATGCCACAACATTACGAAACGAGAAACACTACTTAATTAAACAAATCTCCCAATGAACTTGAATGTGATTCATTTTTATCATTTTAAAAGCTCTTGAAAATAAAACTTGCTGAAGCTGCCGAACAAGAAAATGGGACAAGGAACAGGGAGCTGTAGTAGAGCTAGAAAATTAAATGGACTGAAGCTCCTTCCATTATCATCAGTGCCTCTGAGGACTGCGTGATACTGTAATCCCAGCATTAATTAAGGGCCTTTTCACTGACCTCAATTCAGATGGACATCAGATAAAACAGTTTAACTCAGATAAATGAAAAGGCACTCCTGACCAGCCAGGAGCTCGATATTATTCTGCAAATGAGGAATTTTTCTCCGATCTCTGTTTCAGGTCAGATTTTGCCTGTGGAGGTATCCGCTTTGAATGGGCAGGAAGAGTAATAAAAGGTATGCTGAATGTGGAAAAGAAAGGAAAAGAAAGAACAGCCCTTACACGGATCCCTAGAGCACATCATTCTATAAAAGCAAGTCCATGTAGAGCTCATTGAGGATTTGGAGACAGAGTTAGTCTTTCATCTCTGACTTTTATCTGAGATTGGTATGAAGTATAGCAAGCGTGCCGCTTTTCCTCACACTAGCCTGCCCTCCCACCTGGGCTGACCTTTGCATTAATGACAGACTCCGAGAGGAGGCTGGCCGGCAGCCCTCTGGGCAGCCTCCCGCACTTTAAAGAACAACACGTCACATAGCACCACAGCTGCATGACGCCCAGTGAGAAAATTAGCCCTTCTCCTCCAGCTCTCCCTGAACAGTCTGTGATCAAAGACACGAGCAAAGAAGGGGAGTGTCACTAAAGACTGCTACACAGGAAAACAAGGGAGGGAGAGAATAAGTGACATAGGGACTGTAAAATCTAATTTGACAGTTCATCTTCAGGCAAATTTTGTCATGTGCATAGTTTCACAGCTAATACCTATTGGAAACTAATGATAGAAAAGCAATTTTATAGTTTCACCATTAAGTTATATCAGTACACTGATAAGTACAGCTGATACCAGCGCTGGGCAGCTGGTGGCCTAGTGGTTAGGGAGTTGTCCCTGAAATCAGAAGGATGTGGGTTTGAATCACAGAATTGCAAGTAGCACCCTTGAGGTACTGTCCCCACACAGTCCTCCCCGGGTTAAAAAGTTCCTGGGTTCAATACAGAGAAAGAATTTCAGGCTGTTCACGTATGACAAAATAGTTACTTTCTCTTTTTTACCAGTCATTAAATTGGTAGGTAAAGGCAAACGCTTTATCTTTCTATGTTGAAAACATGACCAATGTAAAATATTTAGTGTATTCCATGGCTTCTTTTCATTTATCACTGACGTCCAAGGAAAAAGAAGCTGGTCCAACAGGTAGATGTGCAGGCATCATTTATGTAAGACTTCTTACAGAGTGTCTCCTTCTAGCACAAATTTAAACTATTTTAAATATGCTGAATATATTTTTTATGCAATCCAAGCCATTAAAATTTTCCATAAAACTTCACAACTTTAAAAACAGAAAACTGGATTAAGCAGCTACTGGCAGGAGAAATCAAGGTTTAAGGTCACTTTATTGTCATCAGCAGCTATTTACATGAACATAGTGTGATGAGACGTTTCTCCATGGACCATGGTGCAACATATAGCATCATTCAAGTTATGACCCTGACAGTAGACAATAGACAACACAATAAACAGACAGCTGTAACAGCAGAGTATATTAACAGTCTACATAATTTAAAATGGTATCACAGTAAACCATGTAAAAAATTTCATATCTTCATATGTTCATAAACAAGAATATGACTGTTACAGAAGTTATGAATGAACTCACAACATTTCATTAAGACTGACGATTCAACTGGCATGCGTTGACTGCTGTTGAATTTTAGGAGATGTATGACAAAGCATGAGCATGGCAATCAATCATGAATGGTCACACAGAAATATCTTTGATTGGCCAGTTGCTTGAATCCAGTCCAGCATTGTGAGAAGGCACAATCGACAGCAGATTGCTACAAACCTCGCTACAGTCCAAGCGTCTTACTGTTTGAAGTCTGTTTCCCGAAAGCTCTGAGGACATGGCACAGCGGTAAGGCACTAAAACTTCAGCACGGTCTTTATCACCCATTCGGCAGCATGGCCCATGGCCTTGAACTACAAGGTAAACGCAAGCACTCAGCGCCACGGTTTTACAAAGCCCACTGAGTTATACATTAGATTGCTGCCGAGAGCCAGGACTGACAGGAGGTGAACATGCTGTCAGGAGGCTTTTGCAATCGTGACTGCATTCTAATCATAGAAAAGAAAACAGTAGGCCATCATAATTGACCGGGAAAAGAAAGTTTTCAGCCATAAACTGGTATCCTTCTGTGAACCAAGGGTGTAGGCTCAATCAAGAAATAAAATAAAATGAAAGCTAGTACAAATGTTAACTTTCTGTGACAGAAGACAGAAAATGTTTTATTCACAACATTAAAAACACTCAGCAGTGTTTCTTATGGCAGCATTTCTCATGGCAGTCCATCCGTAAAAAGAACACCACACCCGAATAAAACGAAATCACTTGTGACATCCTCATTGATGAAACAAAATCGCTCGCCACTGCCCATCTGACAAACCAGCATCACTTACCCACCAAATAACATCCACACCACCACCACCACCCATATCCCCTTCAGTCAACAAAAAAAAAAATCGCTTGCCCACCGCACTACTGACCCTCTTGATCCACAGAAAATACTGCTGAGGATAAAATTGGTCCATTAGGAGAAGAGTATGCTGTAAACTAGGCAAACATATTATCATCATTTTGTGGTAAATGCTGTCACATTATTCTGTGCTAGGAGATAAATGATGATAAACAACACGCCTGACAGTCTAGGTTTCTACTATTAAATCTAAGTTTCTTTTTTGCTTACATTTTCAACAAGCTTTCAAAAACCATTTGCAACTCCCACATCTTATCATTAAAATCTAAATGCGTCATTCTTCAAAAAGGCATTTTGCCTTTCAGCTTGCCACGAGTAGGTCTTTCTCAATTTATTTAATAATTGTCTGACGGCAAATAGCTGATCTAAATATTACTGTCTTTCAATTTGTGTTTACATTGCAACAAACTATGTAAATCAGGTGTGAAGTTATTTTGCCATGTAAATATTGTCCCACATTGTTCAGAGCTCTTTCTAATGCTGTATCTTTCTAATGATGCATAAAAATGGAAAACACCATTTTAAAAAAGAATCACTTTATGTTTCTAAAGAACCTTCTCTTAGCATTAGAACATTTTCAAGGTAGAAAGTTCCTTGGATGGGATTGGATAAGGGAAAGTATGAATACAATCAAATTCTGTTGCAAATCCAGACTAAAATAACACACACTCACAGGTGCTCATCTTATACAAAATGCTTCAACTAATAGCAATTCATTGTAAGGTTAATTGGTTTCAAAATAGTATTGGATGATGATCAACCATCTCAAGTTCAATATCTGCATAAAAAAGGTAGCATGCCATTCTCGACATTCACCTTTATAAACGTGTGTGTGTGTGTGTGTGTCTGTGTATATATCATTACTGTCACGGCAGGTTCACCAGTCCCAAAATTGCGGGTGTGGGCCTAGGCTTCCCCGCCCCGGCTTTCAGTTTGGTTTGTCCCAGGTCCCTAATCAATTTCACCTTCTTCTTGTCTATCTGTATTATTTAAGCCCAGCTCAGCCCGGAGCCCATCGTCTGTTCACCCTCATGTTTCTGCCTGTTATGTCTCTGTTCTGTCTGTCTGCCTCTCCTCTATATCTCTGCAGCCTTAATCATGTCTCATCAAGGAGAAACAAAGGACATTTAGCCCTCTTCCCGATCCATCCTTCTGCCTGGCACGTCCCTTCAAGACTCCCACTTCATCACAATCTGGACTTTTCCTGCCTCCCTTAAATGAACTGCGTTACCATTTGTTTGTGGTCATTTTCAGATCTTAATAGCGTATTCCTGCAGGGTGTTATTTTTGTACATCTCAGAGGAAAAGATGTCAATTGCATTATTAGGTTAATACAAAAACAGTGGTGAAGATTACAATAAAAAATGTTGCTTGTATGAAAGATAATAGTCTAAAAGTGTTTGATTACGGCAGCTCCAGTCATGAAAATAATCACATTTTTATTAAGAAAAATGATGCTTAATAGGGTCTAACGGAATCCTAGGTCCCAAGATGCCACCACATCATCTTACTTCTTGCCAAATCACTGCCTTGAATTCAGTCGTTCTCTGTTTAAATGCTTTCTATCACAACAGAATGTGTACTCTGGCAATCTAACTCTGGTCTGGAACTATAATCTGAAGCACAAACCTGAACTAGTTTCACTCAAACAGCAACAAGCCATGTGTGTCATATCTCAGTAGTCCAGAAGAGCACGGTGGAAGAAGCAGAGAGGAATACTGATTTTTGCTCAGGTGGTTTGGACTCTGTGGTCGAGCAGAGCTAATGTGCTCCAGGTTGGGACAGCCATGTGCAACAGCATAGAGCACAGTCATCACAAACCGCTATCCCTGGAGGGAACAGCCCTGGCAACACACCCCAACAGCCTGTCCCCAATAACTTAGACAAAAGCTTTATAAGTACGCCGTTTGTAGCTATTCTCTAACTAAATATACTGCAGCGTTACATTCAAAATATGACACACAAGTTTGAACAAGCTGTTAGCTGATAGTGGGTACCAAAGAATATTTTATAATGGACTTTTATTTTTCCTTTGTAGTTTCCAAAGCAAGCTACTAAACCCACTGGTTCCTTATTTGCAGTCCAAAATATTTCAGCCTCCATTTTTATCTGTGAAGTTCAGTACGTGCCAAGAAAACAAGAGAAAAGTATTCGCCGCGCGAACAAATGTCAGACATTTTCCATTTTACACTGACATGTAAAGTGCAAGATTAACAGTGCATAGCTGGCAACTCTGCAAGAGAACAAAACATGCCAACAAGCGTTTTTTCTTGCTATTAATTTATATTACAGGGCTATTCACAAGTTAAACTGAAAGCTCTTAGATATCTCCCTTCCACTCACCTTATAATGACATGGTGTCAAAGTGTGAGCCAATTGTGAATCCTCCATAGGCGGCTAAGAGTTTGGAGGACACAAGAGATAATTAACTGAGCATGTGTGAAGTGTCTACGAGTGTTAAGTGGCATCGCATTCACTCACAGCGCCACAAGGATTTGCAATATATGTGTCAATTATCTCACAGTAATCATTATATATGCAGCTTAAAAATATGTAAAAAAAAAAAAAAAACCTATTACGGTCAAACGCAATAAGTTTCACTCAAATGTGTGAGAGGGTTGAAAAGTCATCATTTATGCATCAGCTAAATAACCGGAATGCAAATCTATTGACATGTTATTGTTATGTATAAGTTCAACAGAAAACAAGGCAGACTGTAGAACTACTGAAGCACAGCTTAGATGCATCCATTATTCATTACTGATTAAATAGGATTTTAATTATAAAGGGTAAAATATGACCATGCCACGATGACACATAAGCTTTGCCCTTTCACTGTTCTTTCAAACACTGCAGAACACACTGACATTTCTAAAAATTGAAAAGGTTTTTAAAAAGAACCACTTAAAAAAAAATAATAAAAAAAAGTATGAATTCAATCCAATCCAGTTGCAAACCTAGAGTAAAATAACACACACTCACAGGTGCCCATCTGAAATGCTTCAGTTACATTTTAATGTTATCTGGTTTTGAGATAGCTCTCTCTCTCTCTCTTTCTCTCTCTCTCTCTCTCTCTATATATATATATATATATATATATATCAACCAGTACTTGAGGTTTCAATATCAGCATCACTATATGCGATATGCATTAGGATTCACTCAAATATATGAGACGTCTGAAATGTTATCATTTATGCATCAGCTAAATAATTTGAAGGCAAAATTAGTTTATTTTCAAGTTATAGTCATGTATAGGTTCAACAGAATATGCAGCCCATCACTCTTTACTGATTAAATAGAATTTTAATTAAATAGACCTTGCCACCATGACAAACCAGCTTTGGCTTTCTTGTATCAGGTAAAGGTCGCATGCACTTTGAGTTCATTCAAGCATCTATTAGGTGATCGAAATCACTATCAATATCACAATCACTTTCTGCTTAAGTGCGTTTCTAATGTCACTTTATCAGCTGAAACAGGCTCATGCATTAAGAACTGCACCAAATGTGGGACAAAACCAATTGATGTATAAACACTGGGCCAGTGTGGTTAAACAAATTTATCATTACAGGCAGACACATTGCAGATAAAATGCCTGTCAATAGTAAATTGCAAATGACGTATATAAATAGCTCATTTTATATCTTAATTAACAGATTGCTCTGATATGCTCATCCGTAAGGGTTACACTGTTGTAATCTCAAAGAACAATTGTTGGCAAGCAAATATTCACCAGGGCCATCAGAAATACAGCCTGAAATGGTAAACTCAAACACAAAACACCATCACAGCAAAACAACAAAAATATTAAATATACCTACATGTTAAATTTATACCTACATGTTAACATAATGCAACCTAAAAAAAAAAACTTGACATGAAAAAAAATATTTACAATCAATTATATTCTGTGATGTTATTTTATTATAATATTAGCACTTATCTGTGCCTTAACATCAGTATTCTAGAAAATAAATAAATTCATATCAAACATTCATATCATATCAAACAACTGTACAATAGGTCGGCCCCGACCATTGCTGTTTGGTTTTGCTGGGTCTTTTTAACAGTAAACGATAAGACCAGCATCAAACAAAAATGAGTTTTCCTTCTGATGTCTAAGCTCAGACCAGACGTCCCTGAAGGATTTATTTTTATAGAGGATGTTCTTTACCTGAC
The DNA here is from genome assembly GCA_037974465.1 of Brachypetersius altus. NCBI lineage: Eukaryota > Metazoa > Chordata > Actinopteri > Characiformes > Alestidae > Brachypetersius > Brachypetersius altus. The sequence continues at coordinate 7,257,615 of JBBPDB010000036.1, read as the reverse complement.
TTCATCTGCTTACTGAAAAAAATGTATTAAAAAAGAGAAGCATGACAGGCTGTAGAGACTACAAAGGAACACGCACACAATAATATGGACCCAAAGATAGGTATTATTATGCATTCTCTCATAGTCTGTTTCTCACCTTCTCTTATTATTTCTGTCTCTGTGTGCCTCTCTCTCTCACTCATTTTTCTGTGTGTGTGTGTTTGTCTCTCTCTCTGTCTCTCTGTCTCTCTCTCAGTGTCTGTGTGCCTCTCTCTCTCTCTCACTCACTTTTCTGTGTGTGTGTGTGTGTGTGTGTGTCTCTCTCTCTCTCACACTCACTTTTCTGTGTGTGTGTGTGTGTGTCTCTGTGTGTCTCTCTCTGTCTCTGTCTCTCTCTCTTTCTCTCTCTCTCTCACTCACTCACTCACTTTTCTCTCTCTCTCTTTCTCTGTGTGTGTGTGTGTGCCTCTGTGTGTCTCTCTCTCTCTCTGTTGAGTATTTACCCCAGAAATAACACCAGCCTAATGTGACCCTAATCTGTATGTCCTATCACAGAGCTCTACAGTGAGATGGTGTCATGAACATGTCACAGACGTGAGAGTGGAGAACACCCCTGCCGCCACTCTGATTTCTCAGAGCACGCACGCGTACACGACTCAAACGTCTCTCTAGGCATAGATCAGCTCCGCCATCAGCCTCATACATGCTATCACAGTAATGCACTCGTCTCTGCGCAGTGCTGTTTTCCTCCACATCTGCTTCACACTGAGAGGAAAACTATTTGCATTTCTAAATAAAAAGGCACAATCTTTTCAGAGGAGCACACAACAACAACCATTTTTAAAAATGCAGTTCCAGCTGTGGAAATGTGTGATAAGAGTGATTAGCTAGTGTCTAATTATAGACCGATCAGCCAACACTAAAACCACTAACAAATAACAATTATTATCTTTTTACATTGGTACCTGTCAAGGGATGAGACATATTAGGCAGCAATTGAAATGAACAGTCATTTTTTAAAGCTGAAGCTGTGCTGGAAGCAGGAAAACGGGCAAACATAAGGATCTGAGTGACTTTGTTAAGGGCTGAATTGTAATGGCTAGACACCCGGGTCACAGAATCTCCTCCAAGCCAGGTTTGGTGCGATGCTCCGGGTGTCCAGTGACTAGTTCCTACCAAAATTGATCAAAAGAAGGACAAACAATGTACCCTGCTTACCTGGAAAAGAGATAGTGGAGGCAGTGTTATGCCCTGGGCCAGGCTTCATCAACATGGTGCCCCCAAAGACCACATGAGTAGCACAACTGAGTGTATTTAATTTTGTCCCATTGCTATTCTTCTTTGATCATATTTGCATTTATACAGATTTAAAAATGACAATATCTAAAAAAGCTATTTTAAACATGTTTATTATACTTGAAGTTTAGCTAAACTCTGTTCTAGTGTATCAAACTGGAAGCCCTTCATATGGCTCAGTACCCATGAAGTAGCTCTCAGTTTCAAAAAGCTTGGTGACCGCTGCCCTGGGCTACAATCTGCTGGGAAACCTTGGGTCCTGGCATTCATGGATATGGAGATGTACCACCTCCCTAAACATTATTGCAGACCATGTACACCTCTTTCTGACAAGGGTATTCCTTAAGATAAGTGGGTCCTTCCAGCCCTCTCCTGCCACAAAAATGATTCAGAAATTGTGACAAAGAGTTCAAGGTGCTCACTTGGCCTCCAATACCCCAGATCTCAATCGAATCGAGAGGTGTGGGATATGCTGGACGAACACATCTTATCTATAGAATCCTTACCTTGCAGCTTGCAGGACTTAAAGAATCTGCTAACGTCTTGGTGCCAAATACCACAGAACACCTTCAAAGGTCTTGTGGAGTCCATGTCTCGAAGGATCAGAGAATAAGAGTGTTGTGTGTGGAGCAAAAGTTAGGCCATTGTCAATGGAACAAGCGTGCATTTGTAGTTACGGCCATTTATATTGTTTGGTATTTTATAAAACCCCTTAATTACTTCATTCATTGGCAAACAATAAGTTGATTAATTGCTCCATTAGTAACACAACACACAGTGCTACACAACAAAAGGATGATCCAACTCACTCAGGCAAACAGGAACACAACACATATGTGCAGGTAAACCCCGCATTGCGATGCAGCCGGCACGCAACTGTTAGTCATTTTTCACACATCGCCTTGGATACCCACGATTCATTTCCATAAATCCGACAGCGAGGAACAACATCACAGCAGTTGTGGCCTCAGATAGGTGCAGGGTTTCAGACAAAGGACTGACAATGAAATGTCAGCCCCCAAAGGTCAAATATGAGCGCAGATAGATTGTGCTTATGTAAAACCATTATTCTCAATAGCTGATGCATTATCACTAAAAGACCAAGGCTGCCTAATCAGGAAGGGTGATGGCTTTGCAGTGACACATGAAACAAATTCATCACAACACTGTGAACTAAACATCATGCACTGTGAATGACTAATGCCCACAAACACACGTTATAATCATACACTACAAACTACAGACAGCCTCGGCAATCTTTCTTTGAACCTTCTTCAATCACAGCCTGTGATCTTCTGAATCTACCAGTTATTGGATTGCCTCTACCGCTGCTACAAAAACTGTGCAGTTACCTTCGAGACTAAATGAACAAGCATCAGATACAAATCACACAATATTTATGATCTTCCCTTGAAGGAACCTTCCTGGTGTAATTCATGAAGCTAAAACACATGTTTCTTATCCATGAAAGTATGTCAAAGCAAAAATCAGTTTCATCTCCAGCTCCAGACCCCACATCTCTTCAGTGCACTCATTTTTCACAGAGGTTGAACACACCAATCCAAACACTTTCCAGATCTACAAGATGCTGAGGGGGTAGGTGTTTCTTTTCAGAGCAGGCTAGCTTAAATTATGGCTGAGTCAATTCTACAGACTGGTTGCAGGGCTGGAAGCACTGTCGGGCGAAATGGCAGACTTCTTGCAGTACTAATATCATTCTTTTCTGACATTTTTCAGACAAATATCAATACAAGTACTGGACATTTTTATTCAGTGTTTCAGACACTGCAACGCAATTCGCGAGAAAAGCGGCAGAAGGGATGCATGGTTGTCACACTCAAAGGTTCAAGTAAATCATGTGCTATGTGTGTGTAAAAATTAGAGGTCGACCGATATTGAATTTTACCGATACCGATAGCTAGGTTGGTCCGTACTTGCCGATAACCGATTAATT
>JBBPDB010000036.1:7202101-7253627 GCA_037974465.1 Brachypetersius altus | reverse complement strand
AACCCGGAAAAACTATCGGCGTGGATTTTTGCCGATAACCGATAGTTCCGGGAATCAACTATCGGTGCCGATTAATCAGCAAAACTGATACATCGGTCGACCTCTAGTAAAAATACTCCCATTGTGCTGGATGGCTTCTGCTGTGGTCTGTTTTACTAATAGAATTCTTGTTATTATTGCATTTATTTACTTATTTAGTTTGTTTATTATTTCTAAATGTATAGTTTTTAAGGCAATTTATTCAAATATTTGTTTATATTTGTAATATCTGTTTATCTATAGTTTTGCAAAGTAGGAATTTAGTAATTATGCATAATTTTTAAGAATTATCAGAAGGAATTATGAGAATAATAAGAGGGAATTATGAGGAATTATGGATGCTCTCAAACTCCAATTAAATGGCCACAAATATAAACTGTGTGAATTCATTTACAAAGTTCATTTGCACTACAATTTTAGCCCCTTCATCTCATCGCTGCACATATCCTCACCTGTCAGAATGAATGATCATTGTGCTACCAGTCTCACCTGCACAGATACACGACAGCTCATTTAAGCCAAAGCCTGAGCTTTTTACACTTAGTGTGAAGGTGCTAGTTAAAAATGAGTTCTCTGCATTATGACTTGATCACACGAATGCTGACGGAGTACAGGACTCCCTCATTAGGAATGAAATGACAATAATAAACATAGTGACAAACCAAGACTCATAATGAATTCTTTGCACTGCCTGGAGAGAACAGGCCAAAGTGCAGCTCATTCATCAAATGAAGTCTGAATAAATTGCTACATGATTCTGACTAAAGGTTTTCTACAAGCCACGCCTTCTAATCACCTTTCTTATGGTCAGTCTCCTAGAGTTGATGCTGCAGATACAACAACCTCCCAATTACAAGGATAAACAGCGAAGAAGTTACAGCAGAGTCACAAGCAACAGGAATCATTTACTTTGCAGCTATTTTAAGCACTTATCCTCAAGTGAGTATATCTTTGATCTAAAAGTTTTTATACCCTTACAACAAGCCTAAATGAGCTAGCCAAGCAGATGAGCATGTATAGCTTAAAGCATGAATGCAGCATTGGGTTTCTCATTGGGGAACACGAACCATAATAATAAGAAAGCAAGAGTAAATTCACAAGGGTTCTCATACCACTGAACTGGCAAATTACCAGCTGCATAATCTGAAATATCTAATACTGGAGATGATCGCGTGGAAGGATCGTACAGCAGTCTACTGAGTGGGTGAGCTATGATGTCAGCCAACGTTACTTAACCTTATTTAGAAATGTCTGGGCTATAGACCAGATGTCTATGACTCTGCTGGATCCAAGATCTGTCACATTAGTTGATGCCAGACCTCATACACGATCACAGAACCGAGGCTAATACCAACGAGCAGATGTTTAACATCTTTCTGAGGCAAATGTGTCTGACAGTATAATTGTGTAACAGCGATCAACCGAATAAGCTAAAAAGATTTTGAATCAGAGAAATAACTAAATTCATGCACAAGAGTACAAAGTACACAGTTAAATATACACTGATGTGTTTAGTTTATTGGGGGTTTTTTTTTGTTTATGTCAGAAAATCTCATCATATATTGCTGCTAATCAGTTATCGGTTGATAGGGAACATTCAAAACTAATTTTCCAAGAGCAAGCATGGAGAATCAATGTGTTAAATGAATATTATCTAGTCCATAGCATAACAGCACCACAGAGAGAGACTTAATGCATTACATGATCGTAAGCTGGTTCATGACCTGAGGGGATAGGGGGTGGATGCACCACATCTCAGACACCAGGCGCACACACACACACACACACACACACACACACACACACACACACACACACACACACACACACTAACAGGGACATATCTCTCTCATGAGCTGCAAAGCCTGTGTAAACAGCTCCAGAATATACCAGCAAAGAACTCTCTAAATATACAACCGTTCTTTAAAGTGATCTAACCATGCTTCGCCCACAGTTTGTGCTTTTGGGCAATTGTGGCAAGGCTAGTTCAAATAAACAACAAAGTTCTACACTCAATCTATCCCAACACTGTAACCTTATACAAAATAATATTCATAATGAATGTAGATGATCAAAAAAGGGCTGTGCACTACAATTTCTTGTTAGGCTAAATGGGATTTTTGCCAATGTACTGTAAAGCTTATCCAATCTTTCGCTTCAAAAGGACCCATATGTGGGCCGAACATGGAAAGGTCCTTTAGTATGCCTGTTTGGATGAACTCTACAATACAGATCTTGAGCTAAGAGTTCTCGGGCCCCTTCATGAGACCTCTATCAGAGTGCTCTATTAAATTCCAATCACTTGTTAAATTCAGAGCACCATGTTCTCAAAGTGCCCAGAAGGACAGGATGACACTGAACTATGGGGGCATACTGTGTTATTTTAATAATGCTAATGCTGAGACCGACATGCTTTTAATACTTTTCTGTCTGCAAGTAATGCCCAAATAAAAATATCTACAGTTTTACAGGTCCATGCCCCCATGCCCATCATCATTCTGGAAAGAGTACTTGTCTGTAAATGTCAGGCTCGTGAAGCAGTCTGCTACGTTCTGATGGACGCGCTTTGATTTCTGACAAGATGTCAGAGCTCCTAGTACTAGCGGGAAGTTATAGGACTTGTAGCTGAAGCGAATGGATCGTTGCTTCACTCAAGCAGCAGAGGCCAGGTTTTAGTTATGCAGTTGGGAGAGAGGGGAAAAAAAACAAAAAGCCACACAGCCGAGGGCCTTTTCCTCATCTCTCTCACGCGATTCCATCAGCTATGTTTCCTCATCAAATACCACTTTCTCATCTGTTGACACATAGAATACTCTTTACCTTCTCCGCTCGTCATTTTGCTGCTGCCTTGGCCGTTCTTATCGTCGGCAGTTCAAACAGAATATACTGGGTTTGGGGTGCCTTTTATCAGGCTTTCAAGGGACCTATTTCCTTTTGTTATTAGTTTTTTTCCCCTGCCATGACAAGAATGAGGTCTAGAATCAGTATGATTTGTATTCAGTTCAGGAACAGAGGCCACCGGAAGAGCAATTGCTTCATCTGAAATGAAGTTTCCCAGTTTGTGATATCCCCTTTGTTACTGTGATGCATTGGCAGTTAATTTGTGAACTGAAACAGTGTTCGATGTGAAGGTCGATACTGGGGTCTGTACAACTTTACCATGGTTATATGGACACTGCCCTCAATATGTCAGTCAAACTGATTGCTCAGCAAACCGCTGACAAGCATTCTTAAGAAATTGGAATGCAGACTTTAATTGAGTCTTATTTCGGGTTCTGGTTAGGCCTATCACCATCATGACATTTTAGCCGGTATGAGACCGAGCAAGAATTTAATGCGCAATTCCAATTTTTGGCTGATTATTATTATCCTATTATTAACAAATACATGAAACACACAAGCAAGTTTACAACAAACAACAGAAGATTCTTATTTGCACTTTAATTAATGGGTCATGTGGCTATTTATATAAAATAAACTGAATCAAATTATGAAAAGCAACATTGAAAGTTGGAGTTAACTGGCAAAATGAGTAATGCCTCTTTATGGCATATTTAGATTCAGGTCTAGCAGCACCACTCAAATGCAGCATGAGGGCACTTAGCTATGTCCACTTAAATTGGCCAGATACAAAATAATAGCAAGCCAATTGTGTATTTTAAGGAACGAATCTGCATATTCCAATATTGCCTCTTAGCTGATTTCAAGCATGCACGTCTTAATTCCAGCTGATGATTTATTGCTGTTTAAATAAATGAATAATATAATATTAAAACAAGTAACAATAGAGATGTCAATATTGCTCTCTAATCCTAACCACATAAACTCTTTTCCAGCTCCAGAAAAACGGTGCTAAATGTTGTTTCATGTATTCATTTATGTGGGTCCAAGACTATGATTTACTACATCAGACAATGAAATGTAGTAAATCATCCAGATAACAATCATTTTGCCATTTTTAAATAGAAGAGGCTGTAATTATTCATAGTTGCATTTTCTGCATAAAGTATTCATAATTAGAAATGCTTGTAAACCATTTCCATCTCAATCACCATCTCAAATCAGTTACATTTTATTTACATAGTGCTTTTTACGATCAGCGTTTGGCAATCCGAGATTATGTTTGGTGTTCAAACCTTTAATCAAGAACAACAGTCGATTCGGTTATAGAAAATAGCTGCAATGAAATCACAGTCACAATATTGGTTAATTTTTTTGTAATTTTATTCTCCCCAAATTGTTCCGCCCTATTGAGTCTCAAGCCCCAGGGCTGAAAGAGGTGACGTAACAGGTAGTGCACGAGAAAACAGAAGCGCTTCGAGTCGGCTAAAAACGTCCATGCTAGGCTAATGACTAATGAGGCCCCAAGAGGCTGACTGTTCCTTCTACTCTCTTTTGCCTGCTCCTTCAATCACAGGTTGTAATAATATACATCAGTGACAAGCAGTGAGGGACTGCTGCATTTTCATTCCACTACCCGGGCTAACTGCTTACTCATTACTCACATTACTCAATGTTTCATTATGAGGTTGCCAGTGTTGATTATATTGATAATTAAGTAATGTAATGGTTATTTGGTGGAATAATTTAGTGACACTTTTCAATCTGACCACTCTTCGCAACACATTTTTGACATTAACCAGAGGAAACATATTTTAAAGGTCAGTGCCAACTCCATTATATGAAATCGTCATGGAATATACATCAACATATCATACTGTCCAAGTCCAAGAGGCTTCCTAGAACTAAACATGATGTTTAACATCATACTGTTCAACAATGAATATTATCTGACAAATAACTAGGCTTACACACAAATACACATGTAGCTAAAGCCAAAGGCTCTACACAAAGCCCAGAACTTTCTCTAGACAGCTACAATTTCATAGGCCTGGAAAAACTAGAGTCGAGATATTGGAAGATGAAAATGTTAATTCATAGGGAGATAGTAAAATACAAGTTCATTTGTTTGACTGTTCTCACTCACCTTAAGGGCTGACAATAATGTGAAAAATAGACAACAAGCTTGCTAACCGCTTTTGGTGATTCATAGACAAACTATCAAAAATTGAAATAACTCACCAAACCATCAATACTGAACATGACTTGCATTCATTATTTCACTCATGGTTGAACATGTCTTTGCTCCTGTGTTAATAAACCAGGCAGCATAATGATAGCACACAGATTTGCGTTTCGAACATAAATCATTCATATCCCTTCAACAGAAATCACTTCAGACTTCTGAAAGTCTTCCTATCTGACCCGAACACTCTCTCTAGTCAAGAGTGATTTGAGTGCCAATAGCTACTGCTTGTCAAGAATGCTCTGACTGCAGAGCGTGTCTTTAAAATGGCCTGTGAATGCCATGTTTATCGCTCAACTTCCAGTCTAATCACTGAGCTAATTCATAAAGAATGATCCAACGAACAGTGTTAGAATAGTTCACAGTGAATGACAAACAGTATTTCTGCTTCAAATTCCTAATCTGCACTTTGGACTTTCAACCACAGATAGGACAACACCTAACATTGTGCCACTCAAGTACTCCCTACGCTCCAAACTTAACCTACAACACCAAGTCCAACATCATACATTATATTTTTAAATGAAACCCCCCAGCACATTCAATATTACACATATCACCCAGCTACTCCCAGCTTAAGATATGAATTTAATCACTTTCATCATTCACATGATCTTCATTACACTGTGAATCAAATCAAGAGCTGACTGTATTATTACCCCCAATAATGGTATATAATATATTTAAAAATATGATTGAAACTGACCCCGAAGGAAGGTCTCAGAGAGCTGAACGATACAGCATTCCTCTACAGGTCTGTTGCTATTCTAGAGTTTTGTCAGGATAGCAAAACTGAGTCTTATGCAGGGTGACAGCAATCCATTTTTCCTTGCACTTTCAAAGCGAGCTAATTCTTTCAAAGACGCTTCACTATTTTTAGTCACTTTACTTTCCAGCAGGTCAGCTACCCTCAGGATTACATACGTCTCTTATCAGCGCTGCATTAATTCTGCATCGAACACGTCTCTTTAAAATAAGCACTACTTATAACCACAACGCAGAAATATTTAATACACTTTGCTGTCCTGTATCTCTTCTGACTGCATGTGTGGCTTGGCTGAGAGGTGCAGGTGTCTAATGAGGACAATTTTACCACACAAAGACAATTAAGGCTGCGACCTGAAGTGGTAAGCCCTCTGTCTGAGTGTGTCTCCCTCTGAAGTAAAGCTGGGGAGGGATATCAGGTGGCAGCTCTTGTTTATCCAATAAGAACAACGACAGGCAGGCTGAAATTAGTGTCTTGTGAACAAGAGGGAAGGTGAATCCTCTAGTGCCAGTCTCTTCCAGGCTCTCTGAGTTGTCAGGAGACTCAATGGTTATTGACAGCATGACTGCTTCCTTTGCCACCAGATCATTAGTTCTATAGCAGGTTTTCTCAAATGATCCAGAGGGCATGATGATAAAATATGGAGAAAACAGACTATAACACCAGTTTCTACCAACAGGGGAGCCATTAGGAAAAGCAGCAGTGAAATAATTCAATTTTATGGAATATGCATTCAAACAAATGCAACTGTCTGTGTACTGAAAGGGCTCAAGACCTAATTACCAACTTCATAAAGAAAGACCAGGGTTACACAGAGGCCTTTATGTGGGCACATCTGCAACTAAGTTCTATTGTTAAATACAATGCCGGTGACCATTGTTCAGATGGTTGTGCAATGAATTTCGATCATTAAAATATTGTCCCTTGCATGACCCTGTGTAGGGTCTTACACAAAGCAGCATAATGACTTTCCTCAAGAATGTGCTTCAACCAAATAGCTAATTAATTACTGCTTTAGACACTAAAAGTGACAAATCAGAGGCAATTAAAAAAAAGTGCAATGCTGTTGCGCTGTTAACTGCAAGCAAAGCCGGACATGGTGTAGTTATTTCAAGGAACATTAAATTGGTTCAGAAAACTTTATTGGCACTAAAAGCTGTAAATGAAGTCCCCCAGTTCATTCTCATGTTTATTGTGAGCACCTTCTCTGTTCAAAACAGCATAGATAACCTCAGGGAACTCATCTGTCCATCTCTGCCATAGAAACAACACACCTAATGCAGCAAAGACTCCCTCAGACTAATCATTTGACCATGCTTCTTACAAGCCACCACCAAGAAACAACCAGCGAGACAATTCATTTGTTCAAGCCAATTTAGGGAGCCAGACTAATCTCACGTGACCAGTTCAGGACAAAACTGTTCTCGTACACAAAGCAAATGTCATGCTAGTTCATTTTCACCTGACACAAAAACAAGTGTTCAAATGAATGGGTCACTGTAATAATAAAACCTTGTATGACATAGATACTACATAATTTTTAGCATGAATCTAAACTCTAGGAAAGCCTCCTGCATGCCAGATGAAAACTACACACACCTAAAGTCCAGCATGTTCAGACACGAGCCAATCTATGGCCTCCACAGCTTATTTTTGAGAATCTGCACCAAATCTGGCTCCCAATAGGTTACTACTAGATCCCAAGGACTGAAAGTATGACCCCTCAAGTGATTGTATCTTGTCTGGCTGCTGCAGTCAGCCATGCCGTGGTTTGTTTCACAATTACTTGCCTCAGAGTTCATTCAAATGGAGGGTGAGTTAACAAGAGAAAACAGCCAAAAGCTACACAGAGTAATGGAAGACAAAAACAAGAAAAAAATTGCCATCTCAGCCACCTTGATAGTGCACCACAATATTTTGTTCATTTTATACCAGGTTGATAGCCAAAAGCTGGAATTCATTTACATTAAATCTCATTATCACCAAAATATTAGTGTCAGCCACTGGCCATAGCTAAATGTCCTGCTGCCTGTAAAAAGTGAAGCACTATTATGCCTCTGCCCTGATAGACTGGCTGTGACAATACTAATCTGTCAGCTTTGGGGCGTACCAGCAAGGAAAGATTAGACAATTGAGCCAAACATTTATTCACCCATTTCTCAGCAGCAGTTTCTTGGGATACTACACAGATTGCACTGTGCAAATGCAACTGCAAGCACTTATAAGCTCTGTATGATTACTGGCTTGATAAAACATCCTATCAGGTGTATAGGGTAGCACAGGGATGCTCCGTCACTCTGATAACCTCCACTCCTCTGTTCATCTTTCACTTTTATATCCATAAATGAACACAGAACATACACACATTTTCACAATTATGAAGCTATCATGTTGAAACCGCTCAAACACTCTCCACCTCCACAGGAAAAAAAACACAACTAGCAACGTGACACATTGTGAGTATATACTATTTCATAATATATTTGCTCCAGGACTAGACTAGACTCATTTTCTGTTGATTTTGGCCATATACTTGTCATTTGCTTCTGTAAGATTCTCACTATCGATTAAACTGGCAATCAAATCATCTATCATTTTTGGAATTCCTGACACTTTTCAGATACATTTTATTGTTTTGATCATTGGTTCAAACAACATAGTTTATTATAAAACCAGGTAAAATGGCAATTACAAGTTGATTCCATTTTATATGTGAGTTCTTGCTCTTTAAAATAAAAATGGCACATATTTGTGAGTTCTGGACTCTGGACTTAATGTAAAACTGGCACTGAAATTATAGTATTTATTGTAATTATAATGTTGAAAATACATAATAACACGACTGGGGTGTACGGGATGGTGACTGAGGCACAGATGCAAGGTTCCCTTTGCGGAGTTTTATTAAAGGGCACATATTATGCAAAACTCACTTTAGTTATAAAAGGTCTATGGGCTACAAAACATGTCCATTAAGTTCTTTGTACAAAATGACTCTTACATAAAGAGACTCACCAACTTTATTCTTCACAGTTTCAGTCCCTTTCAAAATGAGCCGTTTCAGGGCTCTGTCACTTTTATGCAAATTATCTGTTGCTGGCCACGCCCCACCCATCCCATGCTAATGCTGCGTGTTTATCACACCTCAAAAAGTCCCGATAACAGAGGCGCTATCCAGCCCTATATGTTCGACCCCGAGTCGGATCCAGAGCAAGATGAACACAACACTTAATTTGTGACGTGCCTCTGCCTGTAGCCACAGCGTTTGGCCTCTTATGCATGGTCATAAAACCAGCAAATAAATATGATGGATCTTCAATTAATCTAGTGGGTTGGGGTGTGACAGATGAGGGGTGGGTCGCCGTCCAAATCTTTCTACTGACTCACAGAAAATGGATGGATGTTTTTTTCCACTCATGGGGTTTTTATAGGAGCAGTAGAGACCCAAATGTTTTCACATACAGTCCTATTTAAAGGAACTAGGGCTCCATAATATTTCGCAAATTTACCGTCATCGCATTATCAACAAATAAATGGTGTTTTTTCCAAAGCTCTTCACCCAGTTCCACAGAGAAGAGGGCAAAAAACTCATCTTCTGTGCTACTGGCACAAGCTGCGGAAGCTCAACAGCTACCTGCTATACCCCACCATAGACAGTGTAGCAGACCCTCTGGCTTGGTGGAAACAGCTATCCACAGCTGAGTAAACTAGCCAGGAAGTATCTCTGCATTCCTGCAACTAGTTCACCTTTAGAGAGAATTTTTAGCTCATCAGGAAATATTGTAACATGCCAACACACATGTTTAAAGCCTAGCAAAGTAAACATGCTGGTTTTCCTAGCAAAGAACTTGCCATAATAAAGCACGCTTACACAAGTGTGCACACAGAGACACACATGCACAGATGCGGTACATTACATTGCATAGTGTCCTACAGTGACTGTTCCTCAATGCGTGTAGATTGATCCTTTTGCTATTTATTTAAAATGATTAAAATATATATATTTTTTAGATTTTTTTCAACAATGTTTCAAACAGTGGTTCAAATGTTTTATGGGAGGCATTAAAATGCTGTTTAAGTAAATTCTTCAGACTAGTCAGCAAATCCAAAGCAGAAAAACATTAACACTATAAAGGTTTTTACTCACTTATCACATGTGATATCGCCATCACAACATTCAACAACATTATCGCATATCGCATGTTTTCCTAATATCGTGAAACCCTAAAAGGAACCGAACTTAGTCCTTTTGAAGTGGTCCAAAAAGTGAACCAACAGAAGGGAAACTCAATTCTTTTCCTGTTCACACTGTGTGTTCATTTGAAAGGGTTCTCTTTCTGCTCCACTTCAGCTCAGATGGGGTCTCGGTTCTTTTTCTGTTTACTCTTTAAGTTCCTTATCCAACCTGCTGCCGCTGTCTCTTCACATTGACTATTCTTGGGGATTTTTTTCCACATAAGAGTAGATGGTTAAAAGCTCTACCACAAATATCTCTGCTACTATCGTTCTTCAAGAATGCTTCAAGAGTCTGAGCAGCTTGGTAGAGAAACTTCCAGAATACAAAACTCTTGAAACTTAAATACAGGAACACTGAGGAACCTGAGCTTGGTCATTTCGTCTTGTTGTACAGTTGCATATGGCCGATATGACAGTAAAATTGATTTTGGAATTGAAGTAAAAAACATAGCTAGCTAACTGGTTTAGCCATTTCTTATGGGCTCTAAAACATCCATTCAAAGTAAGATAAATAGTAGCAAAGACTGAAAAAACACAGCAAGTCATATATAGTGAACAGGATTTCTATTTGTCTGCCAAAGTTCTTTCATTCATGACGTAACACGAACTGCATGTTTAGGAATCTAGCTCATAGTATAAAAGCACACCTCTATTACAGTGTGCTTGCCACTACTCACAAATGCCTTCAGAAACAGAGCTCTGTTAGCATCAGTGTTACAACCCCTGATCATAAGACCCTTCCTCTGTACCTGCTGCTGCAGTTTGGACAATTTAATGTCAGTCTTATGTATTGCTGTTTTTGTTACTGTAAATATCAATTACATTGAAGATAAAAGTGAAAAGTGAAAATGCACTCAAGCTTCATATTAATACTTTTGAGCCAAGCTGAGCTGTGATGTCTGCATGAATACTGCGGTCCCAAAAGTAGATTGACCATACGGCTTCCTCCCATCCTCAGGAATCTGAACTTGCACGGTCTGAACTTAGCTTGGTTCGTACTTGCTGTACTCCATACAGAGAAACCCTCAGGCTTACTATGTTTCGGTTCACAAAAGGTTTGTTCAAATGTGAAATTTTGAAGAAAGTCAGGAATTTTTGCCTTTTCCTTTCAGTGTGGGGAACTAGGGAATTTATTTTTCAATTTTCAGGTGTAGCTAGCTTCTTCTTTATTATTTTAACTAGTTTCTCACTTATTATTTTAAAACTGGCTTATCCCCGAAGTCATGATTTTCCTCCAATACAGGTTACCACCTTGTCTGCTGCTGACTTTGTCTTGAATGTGTTTCTCTTTGATTTGTTTGCTGACAGTTTCTTTTGGTGGTGGAAATGTATATGTTTGGGCCTTATTTGGAGTTTAACAAGGACTTTAATGCTTTTAACTGGCCTCCTTTCGTTCAGTGTTAGTTTGTGTAACTGTCTTGTTCATTTTGTTTGCTCCCAGGGAGAGGATTAAAAGCTTTGTTTAAGATAACGGTGCAGGAATCAAGTCCTGAGACGGAGAAAACCATGGTGAGCCTGTTCTTCTTCGCGAATGGAGGCTGATGGCAGCTGGAGCTACCTGGTGCATGAATTCTTCATTTTCTCCACTGGGGTTTTGCAGGGACTTTTGAGTGGCACAAGCTTTTAAAAGGGCTTGAGGTGGCTGTGTGGCAGAAGGAGCATGCAGCACATTTGTTGTAAAAATCGCACCCTGGAGTTTTGAGGCACTTTTTGGCTCCAGTTTAGAGTGTGTATGTTTCAGAAAGGCTAATGGCTTCCCCACATGCCAGTCTAGTTTTAGCTCCATTTCAGTTCCTTCGTGATTAGCCTTGTGCTATTTGTCGAGTGAAGTCTAGACTGTAACACCTTCAAAGATACTGTTATGAAAGCTTGATCATTAGTATTTGAAGCATGTTGTCAACTCCTTTTAAGAAAACTGCCAGCCAAACATCTATAATTTAACTGGTGGCGTGACCAACATTTGAGCAGCTAAAGGTAAAAAGAGTTTTAAGAAATTGTTACGGAAAAACTCACCCTGCGTTTAAATATGTAAAAGCGATATCAAAAGCAGCTGTGTTGTATAACTCATGCCTAATGTGCTTCTGTTGTACTGTTGTTAGGTTTGTGATTTGACTAAGTCACTTAGCGAGGGCCCCAGCACTGTAATCATTATTCGTGTTTTAAGTTTAGAATTCTTGTCAGTAACACTTGGATGTTGTAGTGCATTCATGATCTCTTCTCATTATTAAAAAATAATTTTAGTCTATATACTGCTTTCATCAAAACTCATTTTTAAAAAAACTAGTTATAATGGGTCTATGGGCTGCAAAACATGTTCATGAAGTTCTTTGCACAAAATCACTCTCATAAAGCGATCTCACCAGCTTTATTCTTCACAGTTTCAGGCCCTTTCAAAACGAGCTGTTTCAGGGCTCTGTCACTTTTATGCATATGAGCTGGGGCTGGCCACTCCCCACTCAACCCATGCTTACGGAACGAAACAAACAAGCTAGTTCATACATAATGCGATAGAAACACAAAAGTAATTATTTGAAAGTACTTACATCTCCCTCATCTGATGACTTGTCCCAGACAGTAGCTATAGATCCTACACGACGCTGAAGGTGTAGGGATGTGTGCTGTTCTTTGCAGCAACAACACAACACTTCATGTGTGACTCGCCTCTGCCTGTACACACAGCGATCGGCTTATCTGTGCTCATAAAACTAGCATACAAAATGGAGGATCTTCAACTAATCTAGTAGGCCCTCCGTCCAAATGACTCTTTTTGAAAGGGCCTGAAACTGTGAGGAATAAAGCTGGCGAGATCTCTTTATGCGAGAGTGATTTTGTGCAAAAAACTTCATGAACATGTTTTGCAGCCCATAGACCCATTATAACTAAAAAGAGTTTGGCATAATATGTCCCCTTTAAATTACAAAGTCAGTATTTGTACATGCCATTCTCAGATTTATGTATCACTATCAGGAGAGAGAAAAACATGACTGGGACGTCCACAATAAGAACGTATGATTTTGCTCAATACGACTGTATTACCACTTGCTATAAAGTGAGAGTGGCCAAGAGCCAGCTGAGTCTCTCGTATCATGCTCATCTCCATAGAACCCTTTACACAGATGCATTTCATAATTAAATCGCTCTGGTCTGACCAAGCAGCTTGCGACTCTTCAATCCAGGAGATGGAGAAAAAGAAGACGATTTCTTCCTAGTGTGATAATCACGCACCTCTAGTGAAGGACAGACTGTGAAAAATCAATCAGGGTTATGTGGACAAAATATAGGGGTTCTCGCAGTGATTGCACAAATTGCTTTATATGCCACTTGATAATTGCTGATGTGGAAGAGGACACAGAAGGGGGAAATCTTCATCGATTTCCATTTATTTTCTCTTGGCCTGTTATAAGCAGAGCCTTGAAATTAGAAAAAAAAAATCCGAAGCTGGCAGTGGAACGCCTCTTTCATAACCCACATGCATTTGTAGGGAAAGCAATGCATTTAAATGTGGTTTTCGCAGTGCCTCTTTATATGTATACAAGCCCTGCTCCAAAATCAATCTGTACAAACCGGCCCATGGGCTAATATTATGCATCGCTCTTATGGTGTACAGTATCACAATGTAAACATTAGTGTCAGTAGGCATTCGGACTGTTGCTTTGTATTGCTTTGTATTGTTTTTGTTGACACAAACAATTTTCATTTTAGCCATAGTAGGCGTGACATACTTGGAGAGAAAGTCCTCATGTCATAAGCGTTTCTGTTGTTTTAGTACCTAGCGGCAAAGAAAGTCAGATACAAATGACCAAGGGCTACTAGGGAGAAACAGATTGAGTGACGATGGATCGAATATGCTAACAGTCCAGAAAATGACTCACCCAGTCAGTGGCAGAATTTTCTGATTTATGTATTATGTTAACCTCTTTGTTTCTCCGCAGTACGATGCCCGCCTATTAACGCCGCTGCAAGAATTCCTGTCCTGCTTTACATGGTATGCTTACCATGCTGGGCATGCTTGCTTTATGTAGGTGAGGGACCAGCGAGACCATAACCCCTCATGAGGAATTATTTCATCATTTATAATAAGAGCGCAGACTGAGCTGGTTGCCGTTCAGTGTATTCTGAGATAATAGCATGGGGGAATACACAGCACAGAGACAGTGATACCAAAAAGCCACTAAAGTAAAATATACTGCCCACGAATCCCCTTTGGCACCCTTCTCTCCGGCTGTTCTCCTCAGAGCTAACAAGCCATTGTCCCAACAATATTGAACTAGATGAGTATACAATGGGAAAGTATACACTGACTGCATAAACAAGCATGCGGTACAGGAGTGTTATGAATACATTTCCGTCTTGCAAAACAACAACACCAAAAAAAATTATTCCAGGCATGGTTCTGAGATCTCTTCTCATCTCTTTAGTTCATTTCACTCAACACACCTTTGTAATCAACTGCAATCATCTCTCCAATCTTCCCTCACACTCCAAAGCTAATGAGTTGCACGCTAGTACCTTCATTAACTCAACTTCAAATCTTCGGGACGTCTGAACAGGTACGATAGACTTGCTTTCTTTTCTTCCTTTCATTAAAACGCAGCTTCAGGACTCCTTTGAACACTGAGAGGAAAAAAATGTAAGTGATCTCCGTAACAGTGAGACTGCGTTTTGCTTTTTGCCAACGAGCTGTGATATAAAGTACCTGACAGATTTTAACTCATTGTAACAGTGATCCACAGCACCACAAACTAGCTTTCTGAAATCTCACTTATTGCAGAAAAATTAAAGAAAGAAAGAATTAACAATTGTAAAAGCAGTACATTGGGAAGTAGGGCTGATTTGTCATTATCGGGATACACTGTCACATTACGGTTCTGTCAATCTGACAATCTGTGTCCTTTCAAAGAGGGTATACTTAGTATAATTAGTTTAATTGGATTACAATGTTTGAAAATTATGTTCATTGTTTTTGACAGCATTTTTATTTTTTTTTTGTCAGTTCCATCTTAAGAAAAAACAAATGCACATCCTGTGAAAACGTCATGATATCATATTTTGTTACACTGATGCTACAGGAAAACATTTTTGGTTCGAAATATGTACCTCCAATGTCACCCAATGTTGAAAATATAAGACGATCACATCATGAATCTATTATGGTTGAGTGTATTGTTATACACATAGTACGGGTGAGTGATGTGACTAAAGTATCAGACACCCAATTTACAGTGTGTCATTTTTATTCTAATTGATTTTAAGTTGACATTTCACATTCAGCACTGAACTACGACAGTAGTCTTTGCCATGAAACAAGCAGTTTATGAATGATGTGATCAGAAAAGTGAATAGAATCATATTTTGACATAATTCATCATGACAATGCCTACCTATTACAACACTGCTTTAGCCATCCAAGTTAATTTAAGCTCCAGTTTGAACAGGCATTAAAGCTGCCATGCCACTGTAACTATCCTGCTGTCTATCCTATGAACTTCGCAAAGTGACAATTCTATTAGCATTCAGTTAGCTCAATGAAATTTCAAAATCGTACGCTGACACAGTCATTATTTTATCTTTCTATATCTTGCACTGCACTGATCCGAAGGTGCCGCAGATGACATATTAAAGCTGGAACCAAGGTGAACTCCTGATAAGAAAGATTATTACATTAGACCAGTGGTGGCTCAGGGAGCTTACAGAGTAGCAGTACTGCTGTGTAAAACCCTATTTCAGACAAATTTGAATTACACAGGACAGCCATAAGAGTATTTAACTTCAGGAGTCATTTAGTTCCTAGCAAATGTAACATAAAAGTGTAATGAAAGTCTCCTACGCCTACTACTTGAGTGATTAAGAATTAAGTATAAATATTTACACTTCATGGTATATAAGCCAACATTTTATGTCTACAGTCTAGGCACTATTTTACCATACTTATAGTTTATACACATATTTTTATCACTGTTTCTGAACCTGTAAATTTCTATACCCCACTAGAGACTGTTAAACAAAAAAAAAAAAGAGATGTCAATCAGATTTAGATTTGATGATTAGATGTTTTAAGATCTAACGACAAGCTGATTATACTTTTGGAGAGAAAATCGGTTATTATGTGCCACTGTACTAAAATAACAGTATATTCGTCATTTCCTTGCATTTGTTATGTTACAGATTTTCTTCATAAAGCTAATACATGTAGATCTGGTCCAAATTCTCACACTGTGAAAGTGTTTGTCAGTTTCAACCCTCAATTCCTATACTGGTACATCCCTAAACGTAAAACAATTAAATGGTCCAAAATGACTCTTTTACAATTCCTTTATTTGTTTTTTTTTTTACTAATGACTCTTTTACAATTACAATACAAGTAGCACATTTAAATGGTTATAAAGCTATTATTTTGGAAATGGCAATGTCAGTAGTTCATAGTATTACTGGAGAAATAAAGAGTGACACTGAACAAGGCAATAACAATAAAAAACATCTTTGATTTCAATTATTATCTAATAATAACACATTATAAGCTTTAAGCCAAACTACAAGGGGAAGTCCGCTTCTAGGCTTGCAGTAGAAAACAACATTCACAGAGAAATGGAATCCAGAGCTCTGTATCTTATGTCCTGAAAACACACCATCCTTATTAAGGCGTTCTGATAAATATGCAACAACTGCTACTTATTCTGCTGGGACATGCAAATGAGCTACTGCAAACATGGCTTGATTAAGTGTCAAAATTTTAATGAGATGAGCTATTATCAGCCCAAACTTAATCTGATGTGATTAAGGAGACAAAGAGTAAATTACGTATTTATATTTACACGTTCTGAGTCTGAAAGCTTTTGACACGGGATGACAGTGTGCTGGCACCAAGGATTTCACAGAGCAGAAATGATTACTACGTTCGGCCAGTTTTCTCATGGTAAGGACTGATTTCAGGCAACAAAAAAAAAAAGTCTTTTCTATAACTTTCTAAAATATTCGTGGTCATCTCAGGATGATTGATAGCTTCGTTTACTAGCTTTCTTGGTCAATACTGAATCAAGACAAATCACCAGATACTCCAGGGTCTTCTAGAACCAGGACAAAACAAAACAGCAAAGTCTTTGCATTCTGTCGTATGCAAAACGCTGTTGAGCGCAATGTCACAAGTTCGCTCATCTTTCACCTCACTTATTCAAATAAACATAAGATGTTTCTCATCACAGAGCACTGCGGAGGCGTTGAAATGGATGGACACCATACAATGTTCTGAAAAACAGTCATAAGAGGTCCTCCCACTGGGAGCACACAGAGCGTAGTATCACTGCAGACCACCATGACCTCTGCTGCTTAACTTGGGGAAAAAATAACCAGGACGGACATTTGAGCTTTTCCATGAGATATTTTCTGTGATTCGTACCACAGGAGAATATTCAATGGATTCAAACAAAACTTTTTTTCCCAGGGTACATGGAGAGTTGTGGGTATTTTCAAAACTTTGGCGGACGATGCGTTCACTTAAGTGAAGTAACTGTCCAAAAACAGATAACAAACAGCCAATGATTAATGAGAAACTTCTTTTTTTACATTGACCCAAAAAGGCCATTAAGACTGCCACTCAAGCGTTTAGCATTAATTATGAGAATCCCCCCATAAGCTTCCGTGAAATTCAATGAGCATTGCAGACTCTCAGCTGTAAAATGGAATAGTGCAATACTGCAAGATGCTGAGTCAACTGCCACGTTTCATTCGCTTCCGCTAATTTCCACTTTTCAATTCAACTCATACATAATCTGTAGCGCTTTCCGTCTACCGAGTTCTCTTAAAAGCCAAATAGTTTCATCTAAGGCAGTCCACCGACAGACGTTTTAGATAGCTTTTAAAAGAGAAGTGAAGCAGTCACCATCTAATTCTTCTTTTAGGTCACTTTGATGAAGGTCTAATCATCACTCAAGTACACACGACTTGGGCCTGCCTGTGAAGAATAACATCATATATATATATAGTATTTTCCAAGTGAAGGAGTTTGATATTGACATGTGGCCTAAAGTCCTTCATTCCTTAAAAGCAGAGTAGCAGCACTCTGATAGATTAGCAGAGCTCTTTTAATCAGGGCTTTGTGCAGAGTAGGAGCGCGATTGGTGATAGCTCTAATTGAAATGTCTGGGCTTTGGTTTTTCACAGCTCCTCCTCATGTTCACAAGGAGGCCACACACACACACACACACACACGTACACACGTACTAATCACCACCACGCGGATTAGTAGCTGACCATGTGCTGCTTAACCGCTCCCTCTACCATCTGCTGCATGAAAACAACACAGGGCCAGGCTTCTACACCAAACAGGCACTAGGATTAATTTACCCAGCAAAGAACTGTGACAAGAAGGATGCTGAACAGCTATGACTTTCAGAGCAGAGTGTAGGTAGAAACTAATAAAATCCCTTAAGGTCCTGTGTAATATTCTGGTTTAGGAAAGGATGAACCATGTAGGCTGCCAGTCTGCTGTAATCTAATATAAAACCCTGGAAATCCCAAACCAAATAAACTGACTGTAGTAAAGAAACTGTAATGCAACTGCACTGCTCGCCATCTTATCTCCACACTGCCGTCCTGCTTTGCATAAATGGCACGACTACTAACGAGAAAATACTTAATCATTCAAAACACTCGTGGGTGCAAGTATGAGTATTGAAATACCCCAAACTATGCCTGAGGCGAAGCATTTGCAGTTGAGAATAAATTATACAAGACAGTGTAAAAGCAATTAACTTGTAACCTAATCATACGGAGGGATAGTCAGAAAAACTAAAAACTACATTAAGCAATAAGCTCCTGTTCCTCGGCAGGCAGGTCACACACACAGGTTAGTTTCTATTACAGTGACAACGACAGGCCATGCACCCAGCTGCAAGCAAGATAAGCTGAGGGACAAATATTCTTACTGCTAGGTGGTCATTTTGGCATTTTGGCAGCCCACTTTCAGTACATTTAAGGGCTCTTGTCCTACTTTTATTTTATTGTATCTGTATTTTATATTTTTCTCTACTAAGGAGGCCAAATACAGTCACAGTTAATTTTTACACAATCATTTTCCAAACTCCCTTTATCCTTCAGAATAAAGCAGTTTTGTTACTTTGTCTCATCTGTAAATACACTCTGTTGTACTGTTTTGCCTCATTTGAAAAGCAATCATGGTTAAAATACTCTATAACATCAGCATGAAACTGTCTGAACAGGTTGACATTTGTTAATGCGCTGGATTTCATTATATCACAAAAACATTTCGTTCAAATTTGGCTCCAACCTTATTTTTTAACAGATGACATGACATTCCCTTATTCTAAATAAAGCAAAGGAATTCAGTTTTCCATGATGTGAGCCCTTTCAACAAAAACACAGTGCTTATGATCAAAACCAGAGACTTCTAATTCTAGTCTTTCTATCTAAAATGTACAACATTCTCAGTTAGGCTTGATGAGACAGACGGTAATTGGTCTGACACGTAAAATGCAATGTTCTTTAATAGCGGAGGTAAGTAAGCATCATCAGCTTGGCCTTTTCAAAAGGTGATTCCCAGAATTCTGCAGAGCTGCTTTCAGCATGTTCTATAATTAGGCCGAGTTCTAGAGATGAGCTCAGAAAGGCCGTGCTTGAAGATGGAAGGACCGGCTCTTTGTGAACATACTAAGATTCGAACATGAACTAAGCATGAGCCATTATGTGTGTAAAGAAACTAATCACAAAGTCACACTTGATTCCTGATAGTAAAATAAGCAGGATTAAAGCAACGCCTAGAGTTCATTTTAACACTTCAGCATATGTTCCTACTTGTGGTAATTTTTCAGAGTTAATTTGACTCTGAATGGTGTTAAAAGGCACTTGCAATGTATTTATGGATTATAGAATGTAGAATGTAAACACATACTAATATTAAATCAAAATTCTGAGACGTTTAACACTTCTGGTTTTGTTTATACTCTGATACCAACATTAAAAGTGTCCTGTGAGTGTCAATCTAAATCTGGAGTGAATCACATTAACACAGTTTTACACCGACGACTTTACTGCCGGTTCCATGAAGGTACACTGGATATTCGCCTTTAACAATTACTTCTATATTCCGAGACAGCGTTTGAAATGTCAGCTTTTCCAAAAGGCTTTTGTTTCATGTTGCCGATTACACAGACACAATTGTATTGCAGCGCTATACCTCATATGAGGGCTGCATTCCTTTGACGTGACAACCCAAGAATGGCTCTCTGTGAATTTTTTGCATTCCCTATTGGCTCTAACCCTTTATTATTATCCCACAGCCACCAACTGACCACAAGAAAGACTCTTACAAAAGGGTTTTTACCAAAAGTGTATACTCTGTCACAATATTTTCATTTGATGGGATTGATGTCATGGTTTGACATTAAATTAAATTCTTACAATTTTGCCCTTATCCCAGTCGTAGATGAGCAAAGAAATATTTGGAAACCAGATTTTATGTCTTTTGTTTCAAAGCTTTGACACTTATCCACTAGAACTCCATTGTCACACAAATAGCCCAAATTAGAAGATACAAAATTTAGATAAAAACATTTCTTTACTGAATGACTACAGGAGCCAAAAATTCTGAAAACCAACCAATATGGTTTATATGGTCAAAAATTCAAGGCTCGCGTTGTTTAGTAGCATGATTGTTAGTTAAAAAAATCTTTTCTGATATGGATATTAGTCATTAAGTGTCATTTTTAAACTTAAATAAACACAAGAAACTCTGTACGCAGGATTTTTTAAGGATAATCTTACATGTTCAAGTTTACCAGGTCTGTTGTAATAAAGATGATTGCCTGGTAGCCGTCAAGAATCAATCTCCTTCAAAAATGTATATAACACTATAACATACTGAGGATTTAGAAATTTCCTTCATGGTATATATGGCTTATATGGATAAATGTTTGAATCCTTACTATTGAATAATCAATATCTTGGTCAAATCCTAGATTGAAACTAACTTATCTGTATGCAGATGCATTCATTTTTACATTTTCCAAATCAGAGCGGCTCAAAAAATTTTCATTTTTCTTTAGACTGTAAATCTCTAATGTGGACAAGTTAGAGGAATTCAAGGCTGAGGCCAGACTGAACTGATCACAGCAGTAGACTGGAGACTGACGCTGATAGCAGCTAATGGTCCAAATCCGGGGCTGGATATGACAATGTACTGCTCTGCAGATGTAGAGGATTGCAGAATAATATTCAATGAAGATAAGAGTGCTGTTTACTTCCCCTGACAGTCACGCACCAAGTGAAAGGGACGGGTGCACAAAGTTGCAATATGGATATTTTAGAACATGTACCAATATATTTAAACACAATGTGAACTAGATAACATTCCTCAAATTGCTATTACTTGTGTCTGGTGGATCAGTTTACACTTAATCCTTCAGTGAAATTTGGATCCTGGCACTCAGACGACTGTTCACTACCTTATACACCTATCCTGACTGAAGACTGAATCATCTTTTATACCCCCTCAACACTAAACAAATGTAAAATCCTAATATTGTTACTATTGGATCCACATCCTTTTATGGTTTTATGTAGACTCAGTAGATCATACGGTGTTGTATAGGCGTGTAACGGTACACAGATGTCACGGTTTGGTACGTACCTCGGTTTTGGGGTCACGGTTCGGTACGGTTCAAGGTACAGCAAAGTGGTTTCTTTTCGTTTTTTTAAAATAAACAGCACAGTATTAACCAGTAAACACTCTTGCTTATATTTTCATGTATGTGTAAGGCAGCAGAAGTGTTACGCCAGTAGGCGCTATTGCACCACACTACGACCCAGGGTTATGATTTACTTGCACTTTTTGACACCTCTGTGATTCTGTATTATTTCAATCACGTCTTCTCCGTCGTAACGTGTATTCTCCGAAAGACATCATGTACCGAATCGTGACTAGTGGTGCAACGGATCAAAAAACTCACGGTTCGGATAGGATCACGGTTTTAAGTCACGGATTGGATCAATTTTCGGATCAGCAAAAAAATAAAAAAGACAAATGAATTAATGGGGAGTTAAATTTGTTAAGTATTTTTGCCCATTAAAAAACATTCAACTCAAGACTCATTCCACACTATTACATAAAAACAAATTAAGGTGCAATATAGGGCAAGATAATTATTTCCTTTAATATGGACACAAAAACAACTTAAAATGCAGTTTAAGGTCTCATTGCGTCTTACTTTGAACATGGAGAATGAAATAAAAACTAGCTGATGTCCACATCACCAAAAAAGAAAGAAAGCAAAGCAGATGTGAGCTTATATCTTTTTTCCAAACATAGAGGGAGCGTGTCTGCAGTACAGGGCTTCGTATCTCCCACTCCGCTGTGATTTAATGAGCGGTCCTGGTCACGTTTGGGCCGGCGCAGAATCCCGTCAGCCCCCGCACCCCCGAAAGATTTTTTCTCGAATTTTTTCTCGAATCTTCGGATCACGTGCGTGCCGAACCGTGGAGGGAGATCGGTTCGGATCACGGATCAACAGTGATCCGTTGCACCACTAAACGTGACCCATGTACCGTGACGGTCCGGTACGAATACATGTACCGTTACAGCCCTAGTGTTGTATGATTTGATCTATTTTTTGTGTATTGGTCATACTTATATAAAAACACTATTTATATGACTGTTCCATTTATTGAAAGAAAATAACTATCTAATACCAACTGTACCTGCATGGTAATGAAATGAGGTACTCTAGCAGTCATTTAACAAAATGTAATTAACAATTGAGATCAATTTGACTAGATAGACCCAAGTCTGATTACTGCCAGTCCTGAAAAATCTATAAATCACAAATGACGAATCTTTCAAGTAACGTCAGATTGATTAAATAGTCTTTACAAGCAGCCTGCTATCCTGCAATCAAAGGAATTTCAGACGCGAGGAAAAGAAAGATATTGAGTTATCAGTGTGTAAAGAGCTGCAAAACAACCAGCGAAGACTCCAGTAAACTACAGGGATGATCTTCAAATAGAGAACATTTGGAACACTGGTGATGAATTTCAAAATCCCTTCAGGAGTCTCAAAACAACCCAGATGAAAAATCTAAGACACTGCAGAGCTTGCTTTCCTCACTTAAGGTCAGCATTCATGATCTACCATTAGGAAAGACACTGGGGTCCATGGGAAAGTTTCATGCCAAAAACAACTGGTAACTAAAAAGTACATAGACGCTCATCTCACATTTGCCAAACACCAGTAAGTGGTAAGAATACTAAACCCACAATCAAACATGTGAGTGGCTGTGTCACGGTGCGAGGATGCTTTGTTGCCTCAGGGCTTGGACAGAACTATGAATTCTGATCCCTACCAGAAAATCCAGAAGAAAAAATCATCTGGCACTTAAACACAACTATGTTGTGCAGCAAAACACTAATTTGAGGCAAAAGGTCACGCTCACCTCTCAGTGGCTCACCTCTCAATTAAGGTTTTCGGAGTGACCGTTTCAAAGTTCTGACCTGAACCCCATTAAGATGTTGTGGCAGGACCTTAAACGCCGAAAGTCGTTCAATCTACATGAATTAAAGCAATTCTGCAAGGAAGAATGAGTCAAAATTCCTCCACAGTGATGTAAAAGTGCATAGCTGTAACCATTAAGGCGTGAAAACTTGGAATGGACATTAGTGGACAAAATAAATGCATTAGCCGATTAATAGGTACCACAGATAATGTCGCTTTCTCAAACACTTTTCCAACATGAAACCTTGCAATACAAAACACCAATTTGGATAAATTAACAAAATAACCTAACCTTTCCAAACCTAACCTTTATCAGACAAATCACACGCTGCAACGTGTCTTTAGAACCACAAAGAAGTATGGGAGGCTCATCTACCAGGGAACATTCACTCCGTAAAGCACTGTTTACAAAAAAACAAAAAAACAAAACAGAAATATGAAATTATACTAAGCAATGCCATTTAAAACTGGAATGGGTATTGTCACAAAATGTTTATATTGGCCAAGTGTTAAGTTAATATCTTACTACAGGTACAATCCCTCTATTTTAAATAGTCAAATCTAGCAAATATAGTACAGAATATATCTCTCTTATTTTTGTTAGCTGGAATAACAAAAATGAGCTGCAGTTTTGTATGTACAGTGATCATGTTGTTACATATGTATTGCCTAATGTAATGTAGCACAGTGTTTATTTGAGCAGTCTGAGCATGGTACTTGAAATGGGCACTTTAAGAGAAGTGCTTCTATTAAACAACAGCTCATTTTAACATCTTATAGTTTGTTTTTTTTAAACAAATCAACAACTAGGTGGTGGCGCAGTAGGTAGGATACTTGCCTCTAGACCCAGAGGTCATGGGTACACCTTCAGTACCACTACTGAGCAAGACCCTTTGGATAAAAGCGTCTGATAAATGCCGCAAATGTAAACAAATTGGTATCATGATTCTTGTCTGCATGTGAGGCTAGTGCGGGAAACACTGAGATGCACATGCAGGAATTCAGTGGACAGATAGATGCTGTTTAATCCATACAGTTCGACCACAAAAAGAGATAAACAAATCAATCCATAAACATAGCTCAAGCACAGGATCGCTACAGAGTTAACAGCTTGGCAGCTGAGAAAACCCAGTCACTGGGCAAGATAGGTGACAGGTGAGAGGAGTAACTAATCTGATCTAAAAGAACAAGGTAATGAGGAACATAAACAAGCCAACAAATGAGAAGACAGGTTAAATGGAGCACAGACGAAAATGTTAATGACTGAGGGGGTGGTGGCCTAGTGGGAAGCATGCTTGCCTCTGGACCAAGATGTCATGGGTTCAAATCCTACCTTCAGCATACAACCACTGGGTTCCTGAGCAAGACCCTAAACCCCAAGTTACTGGCCCATGTGGTTAGGTTCCCCTGTGGATGAAAGTTTCTGCTAAATGTTGTAAATGTAAACTGAGACTAATTATGTGGATAAAAGCCCAGCAAAAACAGGTTAAGAATTTCAGTGAGAAGGACCGCCAGAAGGGACAAGGCTGTGACGATTCTGCTTCTAGTAGAAATCTGCACAGTTGTCAGTAGCACACCAACCAAGTACACATTTCTACTAATCAGTGTGTCATAACAGAAATCTACTGACCACATCCAGAATCCATGTGAACAAGCAGTCAAGTTACTGAGGAGAAAATTAAATTTAAAAAAAATTTAAAAACACTTTGTTCCACTAACCGAGCTCAAGCGTGACCTACGACAGGACACAAGCAATGGATTAGTGCAGTTATTTTTTCTTAAGTGTGTTAAAGTAGTTGTTTTTCCAGAGAGAGTGTTGCAACAAGCTCTAATGTGCCATTTGGCCCCTTGAGAAAATGAGTGAACTCTCTTGTCCTTTTGATGAAATGGGTAAAGTAGCAATTTCACATCTGGGCTGAAACTGATGTCAATTAGTCGCAGTCATCCTCTGCTCCTAATGGGCCTAATTTCCGTAATAACACGCCACGCTGCATCACACCAGGGTGGCGGCGCTCTCGAAAAATGACTCATCTCCTTTCTTCAGGACACCTTCAACCAAAAGATTCTGGTAATAAGATGAAGAGCATGTGAAATTATCACACCTTAGGACTTTCATATCTGATTGAGGTCATTATCTTTTGAGAGCGATCACAACATCATCGTTGAATGCGAAAAAGTGGTGATGGTTCAGCTGACGTGAACACTTGTGCTCTAAAGGCAGGTGAAAGAAGTTCATCACTGAAGTCTCCGCCATAGACTCCATAGTAAGTTCTGAATAAACAGCCAGATCACAGCTGTGGCTCCAAGTTTGAATTTAATCGCATATAATTCTCTCCTCAGCTCCAGCAGAATTAGAGGAGTCTAAAGGGTACAATAGACAGTCCTGGCTGGAGGGATGTTGGCTTGAGCTTTGAAGGAGTATGTGCTGCAGCCTGGCAACGCAGACACAGCCACTCTCAGAGTAAGAGTCACACTCTCTCTCTCTCTCTTTCTGTTTGTCTCTCTACATCCCCATCCCTCTCTCTCATTCAAAGTCTGGAGCAAAACACTCTTAACCCTCAAACAGCCGGCCTCCACTGCATAGACACAAACACACACACATGAGCACACACTCCTTCAAGTCCACAGACCCATCCACCCGCATGCACACAAAAATGTTTCTTTCCAATTTTAGACTGAAAGCCACGGCTGATGTAGGCACAGCTGGTGACACGGCACGGGCAGGATGTGATTTGTCGTACTGTGCATTTGATGAGGAGACAGCTCGGAGCCTGTAACACACTGAAACCACTGATTTTAGCTGTCAAGAGAGACCTAACAAGAAAAATAAGGTTGTATGCTTCCCCTTTCTTCATAACCCAGTTAGTCTGCCCTTTTCAACTGAAAGCACAAGGAACAAGTAAATTAGAACATTATCAGCAGCTTCTAACAACTGTTTAGGACAATGCCACCTCTTAGGTGGAGCCATTAATCACAGAACAATAAATCTAAATCTATACATAAATCAGGTGTACTGTAATCTTTCTATCTCCTAATTTAAAGACAGAGCGAGAGAGAGAGAGAGAGAGAGAGAGAGAGAGAGAGAGACCTTTTTTTTTTTACCAACATCTGAGCTATTGCTTATGGGTGCAAAATGTAATTAAGTAATGTAATGTCATTATTAAGTTTAGACAGACAAAAAGAATCACTATTTCAACAAATTCTCTTATTTTATTCAATGTTTCATATACCTTTACTGACTAGTGTCAATACAGGTATTTGTGCTGTTTTGGGATGAAACATTACATAGATATGTGTACTCAGAAATGTGCATCATGGGTATGCAATTGATTACAACAATCATAAGTAATGATGCTGAAGAGTTTTTTTGGAGTGATGCAACAGAGGAAGTACATTTTGTTCCCAGTGGATGGAAAGCTTTACGTAAAGAACCTCTACATAATGTTAACTGTCTGTACCAGTTAAAAGGATTTCCCTAGAACCAAATCTCCAAGCCAAGAACTACCTTTATTTTTAAGAGAGTACTTTTAAGAAGACTTCCAGAAGACTTTCCAGGGTTATAGCCATAACCTCAAAACCAGATGTAAGAATGTGTTCACGCACTACTAATAAACTGATATGCATAGGTCTTAATTGCAGGTAGTATCCCTCGGAACTGACGAGAACTAAGAGCAAAGGTTACGTTACGTTCACTGGGCTTTTAACACAACTTTATAGTTCGAATGAAGTGTGCACAGACACACATAAGCTTCCTGCAGTCCCCACACAGCTCGGACAGTCTCGGAGCATCAACGTCCAACAGCATCACCTAAGAGTTGCACTCGATTAATCTCTAATCTAAGCTGCTTGTTAGTTGGCACGCACGTCAAACACGAGGAGCCACGCGCACCTTACAGCTTGCTTAGCATAGAATGGTCTCCTAAAGCAAAGAGAGCGAGTTCGGTACTGATGTAAGGCTTTTCCCAACAATCTTACCTTGTTGGATTAAAGCAATGGCCATTCCGGACAGGACCACCCAGTACATGGGGTTCTTCATGGCGACTCGTCCGTCCGTCCGTCCGTCTGCTCTGAAGGAAAGCGTTGCTGTTGTCTGCTGTTGGTGCTGATGGAGATGGTGGTGCGGCTGTTGCTTTCGTTAAAGACGAGGAGAAAATCCTGCGTGGAGAAAAGTGGTGGGAGCGAAGCGCCGGACCCACTCTATCCCAGTGTCGCGCTGAACTACTGGGGGAACGCGGAGGCGCGCGACGAGCCGTCCCTCCTCCGGCGCAGTCATTGGCTGTGCCCAGCGAGAGCGCGCGCCGGATTGGCTTCCTCGGTGTTAAACTTATTTACAAAGACCCGGAGCTTTCCAAGAGTTTAACCCACTTCCAAACAACAGAGTCTGCTCTTCATGATCTCCCTTTAAGTGTTTATTTCACACACACACACACACACACACACACACACACACACACACACACACACACACACACACACACACTATACGGACAACAGTACTGGGACACGCCTCTTTTGAATGTGTTCAGGTGGCCCCTTCCAGTGTAGGGCAATCTTAGTGCTTCAGCACACCAAGACATTTTGGATAATGTCATGCTTCCAACTTTGTCGCAGTGTTTTTGGGAAGAAACTTATCTATTCTAGCATGACTGTGCCCCAAGGTCACAAAAGTTGGATGAATTCGGTGTGGAAGAACTCAACCAGCCTGCACAGAGCCCTGACCTCAACCCCATCCAACAGGATGAACAGGAACTGCATAGCGAATGGGCACAAATTCCCACATAAGCTCCAAAAGTTTGTGGGAAGGCTTCCAAGAAGAGTGGAAGCTGTAATAGCTAGAAAGGAGGATCAGCTCCATATTAAATTGTCTATATATTTGAAGTCATTAAAGCTTATGTTGGTGTAATGGTCAGGTGTCCCAATACTTTCGTCCATATAGTGCATCTAGTTCTGCTATGTAGCATTCTGTATGACATGTTTTATAACATTAGCATTCAATAACAACTGAAAAATATGCTGGAGGAGCAGTTAATAAAAATACAGAACAGGTGACAGTAGCTCTGGTGACAGTGACACTGTTTTACATTCACATGAAATAATGTCACTCATAAGTATCATTTACTGTCACTGCTGGCAAAAGCTGGTGTCCCACTTAAACACAGGCTCCCTCTGTTGTGGGGTCTGGACTACCCAGGGTTCTGAGTTTCTTCACTGAAAGAGAAACCTTCTCCACAAACCCATGTACTAGAAACCAACCCTGCACACGTACTCTCAGGGCACTAATTTGTCATCGGTTTGGAACACTTGGGTGTTAAACTCAAGGGTATGTCTTTTGTACTTTTGACTAGCAAATATAATTGTGTCTTGACACCAGGCTTTTTTTTTTTTTCAACTTTAGGTTGTTAAAATGCGTCAACTTTTCCACCCAGGAAAGCAAATGTGGTGTACCTTTAAAACTCAGGCACAAAATTCAAACTTAAGATGGTTGTTGCATCTCTGAGGGTACGTTTACATTGTTGTACCTTAATGAACAAAGTGTACTTGTTCAGCACCATCTAATTTTTTAGTCAAGGGTTCATATGACAGATATTTCTGCTTTATGATATGAGGTGTTCACTGACTCTCCTTGATCTAATCTAGAGTATAATATGGATTACCTTGTTATTGAGATTGCATTATTGTTTTAAGCATATATGGTTATGCATATGGGATTTTAACATTGTATTCTTTGGATCTGAATTTGTCATCCAGATCCAAAGAACACAATGTTAAAATCCCACATCCATAACAGAATAACAGTAAAGAGGCTAATGTACAATAGGCTACAGTAAACCAGGAACAGGGAGAGTTGCAAGTAACTAGAGGGCCAAGGGCTATAAAGGTAAACATTTAGAGAAATATAAACTGAGGCTTAATACTGGCAGCAGAGCAGCAATGGATGGCGGACAGGTTATGAATACAGGACTAAAATGTCTGATTTTGAGATCGCTGTAGATCAAATGTTTTTAACATTTGCACATGTTTTAAGAAATTGTTTCATTCCACTGCCAAGCTTTATTACTGAAACCAGCAAATTTATTCCTGAACTAAACAAAAACATCTAATGAAATAAATTATGTTCTGAAATAAATGGACATATATATTCTTACAGCAGATATATTGATATATTAGATATATCTTAAATAAATCTTATATCTTTAACATTTAAAATGTTCGCCACTTCTGCCTAGTTCCTGTTACTGGATTTCTGAACCCGGGTTTGCTTTTTAACATAGTCTCAGTTTAACAGTCATGATCATTTTTACTTGTGTTTTGTTCCCCTTCTTTCTTTAGATCAGATTAGTTACAGCCCACATGTGTTACCTATCCCTGTCGTCCTTATTTATAGCCAGCCCACCCAGAGGTCTTAGTCTGGTCGCTGTCATTCTATTTGTTTCCACAGAGTGTATGACCAAGACAGGCATGGCTTCCATTTCTTTCCCCCTGCTCTGGTTTGGCAATTTCGATCGTTGTTTGCCCAGTGACTGCGTTTTCTCAGCTGCCAAGTTGGATTGATTTGTTTTTGTTACCAAACCCTTTGGATTAAACATGATCTATCTAGCCATTGAATTCCTGCATCTGCGTCTCAATGTTTCCCGCACCAGTCTCACGGGCAGACATGACAAGAAATTGATGGACATATATATTTTTACAGCAGTCTCACACACAAATATATTAGATACTTTGATACGTTAGATATTGCTTAAATATATCTTATACATTTAATATTTTACTTGCCAGCATATTTTCTGCGAGATTTTCTGTGGTGACGAATCTAGGGAGAATCAGGAACTTCATAGACGTTTCTCATGTCAAAGCTATGAAATTAAATTCTGCATTCAAACCCTATATCCTCAAATGTGCCATTTCTTCAACAAAGAAGGCTTTTTATTTGCTAGAACATATGAATCATGCACTGAACACTTGGGGTGTGAATTGCAAGAGTTTGGAAGAATTTTAGAAAGAAAAGTAGGCAAGTAGGCTTAGAAAGTTTCTCGACTTTTATAGACCATTCATGATGTGTTACAAAGAATGTTTTTTTAGTTCCTCAAGCTGTGCAAAATAACCGTAACTGCTCCAGTTAGCACTGCTTCTTGAAAGAGTATTTTTTTTCCTAACTAAAACTGGTGAGATTGCTTTATTGGAAATGAAACACTTAAGTGCATGGAGTTTGAAAGAGCAAATGCTTTAAAACACAAAGTACAGACTATCTTTCCAAAGACCATCCTTCACAATCACATATAGACAGTTACATTCATTCATATTCAGCACATGCACATAGTAACGTCTTACACTTCACCTGAAGCCACACTTCTCTACTGGTCAGTTTCCCGGACAGAGATGTATCCTACTCCTGGACTACACAGAATTCTGAGTGGAGTTAAAAGGAAAATATAGTGGGTTTAGGCTTAATCCCTGTATTGGAATGCATCCCTGTCATCGCTATCCAAAAAATCACACACACACAAAACATTTCTGCCTCGGATGAATGTGAGCTGTCCTTTATATTGTGTGAAATGTCCATAAAACAATATCAATGCTCCAAAATGACCAAAGAATCTATTTTTTGGCAAGCGTGTTTATAATGCATTGTGAGACAAAGGTCATCCAGTGAACTTTACAGAGATACAATAACATACATACAAAAAACAACAATATAAACAATAAATGGAAACAATCAGAAATTCTGTAATAACAACAGTAAGATTTCAAATAAGTTAAAATAAGTTAAACAAAAAAATGAATGCAATGTGAAAAAAAGTGTGTTACTAATTATTGAAAACAGGCAGTTTTTTGTTTTCTAAAACTAGCAAGAGTTGGGGCAGATCTCCATGGGAAGCTGGTTCCAGCAGCAGGCAGCAAAACAAATAAGTGCCATTTCACCAAATGCAAATAGAAAATGCCAAATGCAATTTTGTTTTCAGATCTGGGCACCACTAGCTGACCAGCGCCTGTCAGTCTAAGGGACCTGCCAGTTTGGCATTCATCACACATTTCAGAGACATAGTTTGGGTCCAAAGCATTACTTACTTATGTGTTATAATGTAATTTCAGTTCTGTGTTTAACTAGAAATCGGTGTCTAATTTTTGCGGTGGCCTGCAGGAAGGGCACTATTTGTTGTCTTCTCCTTCAACTATTTTTGGACACTTACTTTATGCAGCACAACACAAAAAAGGAACTATGATGTCAAATGGAAGGTGCCCTGTGGGTTTTTAAACTATTTGTGGACTAAACGAAAATGTCCAATCATGAAACATGCTTACTCTTTTATTAGGTGGTTTATTTCTATATTTGAACATTTAACCTAGTGCACTTTCAGTAAATTTAGTATAGTATAATTAATGTGTACATTTCCAAACAAGTGATGCAGTTTGCATGCAAATACGCTAGTCCTTGGGACACCTAAGGTGAACGTGAATGGTAATTAGGCGGCATGCTGTTCCAGACAGTTCAGTAATTAATGTTTGAGATTCATGTTTACTCTTCCATATGATTTATTGTTGAGCCAAGTCTGTCTTCATGTTTTTACAGTTCATCCCACATGCCTATCTCATTGAAGCATGAGGCTCTTCATTAGTGGCAGCCGTGGCTGAATCTAGTTGCTTTAGGTTATAAAGAATACCAAGTGAGCTTCCTCTGCCAATTAGGAAATCAACTGAATAAATAGCTCTCATACAAAAAAAGCCCTTAAAATGATGCAATGTTGTAAAAACATTCCCTAAACATGGCTGCCCAGTGCTCTGCTAAAGGAGCCCGACGGCAGCATTAGTAACACACACTAATGGCTTGTTTTTTTTAGATTAGGGGCTCTAGGATGTGCACCCCAAAAAACGCTCTTTGATTACATTCTGTCATCCTTGCGAGGGCAATTTCATGGAAGAAAAAACCAGGAAGAAAACTGTGCCAACGCTTCAGAGGATTAAAAGCATTTTGAGAGTGAACAAAAGATGCCAGAGCAAAAACAAAACAAAGCTAGCCAGCACTTCACCCCGTCTGCCCGTTAGGAACAGGGCTAGCGACGCTGAGGTAAATTTGGCTTTGAATGTAAATGAAAAAAACATTAAGCAGTTCAGTGGAGTGAGGCTGGTAGTCAATGTCAACTCAAATGTCAATGGAAAGGCCCTCTGCATCACTTATGAAAAATCTCAGACAAATCCCAGCAGAATCCTCCAGCCATTTCCCAGAAAATGAACCATGCAGGGAAAATTGATTATTTGACAATCCTGCTTAACTGCGCAAGCCAAGGCGGGCCATAAAGATGATTATATTCATTGACAATTCGTTGACACAAATACTTTGCCCACAGTGTTGGTAACGAGCAGCGGCTTTTCTAGCCTGGCGGCAGCAGAGGAACCCTGTCACTGGGCCACTGTCCTGAGGGGTGAACCCAGTCAGAGGCAGAGTTATTTACTCCAGGAGACAACATCTGTTCAACAGGCAAAATGGCATAATGTGCTTGCAGCTGTTCAGCAATACAAAATCTTCGCAACCATAATTAAACATAAGGTCAAATATCCACCTCAGTCTAAACACTCCTGATTCATAATGAAAGAATACTGAAAGAATATTGTACTTTAATGAGCAGCAGCAAGTTCTTTGAAAAAATAGCGACTACTTTGCAGTAGGGTACATGCAGTAGAGTTATAATGCAGAATCTCTATCTGTCGCTTTTGGATATGAACCTAAAGAACATGGGCATCGGAAACATTATAGCAGTATATATCCCCTCCACTCTTCAAAATCATTTCTTTTATGCCCCACTTTCAGTTTCCTGAGACTCTGCACACACGCAACCACTACACCCTTTTCCCCCAGACAAGGACCGAGACTTTGCCAATGCAGCAAACCATCCAATCCCCAACCCCCCCCCACAAGATGTAGACTGATGTGTGCCCTCCATATTAAAAATGCTTCCGGCACCCCTGCTTAAGAAGACATGATCACTTTAAAAAATACATGAAAAATTGTTGTTTCCTACTAAATTGAATGCATTGCATGCTCCTCTGCAGGCAACTACAATTGAATCCAGTGGGAAAATCATAAGACAACACACATTTTAGTTCATTTAGCAATATGAAATTATTGTTGGAGATTAATGAGACAGTGTTTAGGACTGGCCAGCTGGACAGAGACTGGTCAAATGCACCCAGGATTATTTGTAAAACATCTACATCTTCTATGAAGCAGTTCAGTTTTTTTCCTACACTATCAAAAGTAAATGTACCAAAAGGTTTCTGAGTGATTCCACCGAAGGTTTTTTGACTCCCCAGGAAACCTTTCAATTGATGAATCTTGTAATTGCAGTGGATGAGCATGAAGAGCCATCATGTAATGACATCATAAGGAAACTGCATACTGTAAAGGTTCTAGGAGGAACACTTGAAAAAGAACCTTTTTGAATATGCAAAGATTCCTAAACACAATTAAGGTTCAAAAATCATTTTTTTGCAAATGTGGCTCCTTAAGGATGCCACTTTCTCCTGTGGCATCGTTCTATGATTGGATTCTATATTCACATCTATTTAGTACGTAAGATCTGTCCATTTTAAATAACATTCATTTAGATCTCTAGAATGCAGTATGAGAGTCTAAGGAACCAGGGCAGCGTGTAGCAAGCTGCTAAAGAAAGACTGGATGCCTGCTCTGCTGCTAATAGACTGCACTCAGTTGACTGAGTGCAAGCTCGTTCCACGAACAACTCTCCAACTTCAGCTGAGGGCAGATCAACTGAAGCAAAGCTCTAGGATTCTCAGTACACACCACTACCCATTTAATATGTCTTTGAAAGAGGAAGTGAAGAGAAAACTGACTGAGAGAAAGTTTGCTGCGAGAGAGTGGGGCTGCCCAAGAGTTCAGTTCTAGGACATTCGGCGCTCACAGGGTCACCTTGCTCATTCAGTGATCCGTTAAATCACTTCTGTCTCCACTGACCTGAGAGCAGTCCTCCGACTCCGACTTGAGGGAGTGAGGGCCACATTACTCAGCATGTTCTATTTTTGGCCAAGCACTGTTCAATCAGTCAGACTGCATACTTTAATCTGTCCATCGAGATAATGGAAGATATTCCAGAGCATCAGAGGTGGTGACCCTATCTACGTCTGTTCATGCAGTGACACATCTGTCTTTGGATTATGCCAGACTCTTCCAGCAGGTTACAGGCCATGAAGCAAATATTTACTCATGAAGGTGCTTTGTGGCATGGGTTATCTCAGTACTAGATGTGCTACAGGTGAAAAACAAGGGGTTTTCTCTACTCCCTTGTTTCACAGTTATTTTGCGTTTCTTTTTCACGGTTCAATATTTCACATTCAACCTCCAGCATACCTGTAAATGTGGGGGACTTTTGTATTCATGAGCCATGGACAGAATACGGAGCTCAGAGATGTCCACATTTGCATACCTGAAATTACACTAGATCTCAAACTGTGAAATATTATAGGACACCACCAATAGAAAAGGGAGAGAGAGAGACAGAGAGAGAGAGAGAAAGAAAGAAAGAGAGAGAGAGAGCTAGAGAGAGAAAGAGTAAGTGACAGAGAGAGAGTGAGAGAGAAAGAGTGAGAGAAAGAGAGAGAAAAAGAGTGAGAGCGAGAAAGAGAGAGAAAAAGAGAAAGAGTGAGTGTGAGAGAGAGAGTGAGAGAGTGTGTGTGTGTGTGTGTGTGTGAGAGAGAGAGAGAGAGAGAGAGAGAGAGAGAGAGGAATAGAGACTTAGAGAAATAGAGAATTAACACAAAATGCATTCACCAATATACAATGGTCCAAAATCAGAAACACCAGAGTCTTATTACTCCACAGCTAAATGTGTGTGTCAGTTCTCTGTGGTTGAGTCTACAGGGGGATTATCAAGCCTCTTGGTGGGAGAATGTGAGAAATATGAGGCAGAGCTTTCGGAATCTACTGAGAGATGTACGAACATGCTCGGGCTTTTATTCATGAGCTCGCAGCCTCACAGCACTGATCTAGACTCAGATTCTGGCCCGCTCTCAACTGACTCTAGACAGAAAAGAAAAAGCTGTGCTTGAGTTGTAAGCAGGTATATTATTTAGCCTTTTATAGGTGTATGAAGACTGAAAGAGTAATTAATTATATAGAGGAGAGCGGTCTGCACACAAAGAAAAAAAAAAACCAAACAAACAAACAAAAAGAACGGCAAAGGTTCTCTTTTCACCGTGGTTACAGTGAGCAAGCCTCTGTTTTCCCAAATACTGGGCCTAGATCAGTATTCCTCCTACAAGAGTGTTTTCACAGAGAGAATGAAGCTCTCTGGCTTGGTTCCCTGGAGCATTTGCACAACAGAAAACACTCGTGTTTCACGATACACAAAGTGATCCCTTCCAGGGGCACACTTGGCATGGAACATATCTTAAATGATGTTCGCTCCCTAGTGTTTTTTCTTTTTCTGGAAGGTTTTTTTTTTTTGTTTTAAACATTTAAACATCAGCTTTGCATCACAATGCCTGGTGCAGGATCCTTGGGCTGCTTTGGGCTTCACACAGGGCTCTTTCCTGTTCACGAATTCACATATGTCTTTTATATGAGGGTCCCAAATGTATTAGGAACCAGATCAAAACAGGTACATGTGGCACAATCCTAAGACTCTTAATGAACCCTAGCTATGGTCCCAAAGGTATCATGTGCCGCATAGTTATATAGTATATCTCAACCTGATGAAAAATTACTATGTACACAGTAAGATACTGCAGTGATGTAGTGTAGAATCTAGTTCTTCTCCTACCTGAACAATATCATTCCATTAGAATAGGGAAGGAAAAATATTCCTGATTCAGCACAGCTACTTTGCCATGCTGTATGAATGCTAGCTGTGCTCCTCCTGTGTTCACAAAGAATCTAAGAGCAGGAGCGCTGAGGTTTGGTTCCTGGCTATGCATTCTGATCTTGAGCACAAATGCACTAAAAAGTTTTTTTAGAAACAGCGGACCATCTTCTTAGAAGCATTTTTGATACCAGCTGTGATCAGAATTATAGACATGCAGCGAGCTCACGAGAATCAATAGCTGTGGATTACTCTTTCAAAAACGTAGTTCAAAAAATGTAGTCCTGAGATGTTTTTATTACAATTTTTTTGCACTGAACCTTTTGTGCATTTATTTGACCAGCCCATGGGTTCTGTGGATGCAGTTGTGGGAGCTTCAGACATGATTAATTAATCTCAAGGAAAACGGCTCTGAGCCACTGAAAGGAAATAGTGGGGGGTGACATTTTAGACATCTATTTGCAATAGACTTCGAGACAATTATTAGCACAAAGCATCTAATGAAGACCACATATTACAGCAACACGCATAGATCTGCAAAACTGTACATTCAGATATTCAGGCCACATTCAGACCACTGTACAAATATGGATTGGAGACAAATGGCTAATAATTGCACTAGGCATCACATGTCTAATCGATTTGGGTGCTGGGTATTGACTCTACGCTTTGATTATGACAACATGCCATCATAAAACAAACCATTGGATCCATACATAATTAAAGAAGTGGGGATGCATACTCAAAGAATCCTTTAAAGCAAACCATTAGCTTATTAGTGAGGCATTCGAGACTAAATGCACTCATCTCTGAGGTGATGTGTCCCAGAAGGAGTCCAGATTGAAATCCCTGCTTAAAAGGGATCAGTTCTACCAATTATTATTTTCTCTCAAGTCCATAAATGACATGTGAACATGGGCGCCAGAAGCATTTTTAATGTGGGGGGTGCACAACGTCTCAACTGTTGTCTGGGAGGGGAAACGTTGGCGAGATGAAACGAACGATTTTGAAAAGTGGGCTATAATGGTACCGGCGCCCATGCGTGTGAATAATAAGTGAATTTAAATACAAGTGATTAAATTAGCATTTTTAAAATTATTTTTATGCTTTATAAAGAAACATAGTTTTGTTATTGGACATATAAAGCCTTATCTGGACTAGATTTACTCACCCAGTCCAAAATGTCTCAGTGATAAAAAATCTTACCTGGATGGCATGTCAAAGTTATATGGCCTTTGTTTACCATATGTAAGAAGAAAGCAAAGCTCAGCTTGACTGGGTGTACATGTGCACAGTGCTGTGATTTATACCCATATCAAAGAAAAGAACATTGGTTCAGGAACACAAATTGACCCAAATAACAAATATTTGTATACAAGACCAAATCACCTCATGCACCTGAGTTCTCATGTCACAGTTATTTTGTTTCGGAGCATACTCTGGACTCTAAAGAGGTTTTCTGTGATAGGTCTGCTGATGCACTGACAGTGGAACTGAAAAGAAGTCACGCGTGACAAACAACGATATGCACCGGTGTCAGTTACGCACAAGAGAGAGAATAGAGGAACTTCACAGAGGCTTCTGCCAGAAATCTCTGTAACATTTGGAGTTTTACACATCAGCGTTCTTTCATGCACATTCTCTCAATAAATAGACATGGCCAACTAGGGCTTTTGGCTATGGGATTAAGTCTGAAAGAGTTTGTGTTACAGTTGTGTTGCAAAACCGCCTACAGACCCATACTGAGATAAGGGGGGTCTGCACCTTGCACTGTCTCTGTGCCAGTTCTGCATCAGTTGTCTTCAAAATCAGCCTCTGCAGTAGATTTCCTGCTGATTGATGTGCTGATCATACCTGATTGAACAAACCGACTGAACAGTGAAGAAAAAAAGCATGAATTACAGTGTTCGAGAACCAGTGCACAACAAACCCACTGAAGCCAGCTATCACTAGCAAAGGTGTGTTGTAAATGGGATGCCATAATTCATTTCTCTACTGGAAATTACGTTAAGTGCAGATTTAAACCATTTAAAGTGTTTGCAATTAGAAGAGGTGACATTTTGCCATGATTTGATTCCAACGGAAAATGATTGCAACAAAAAATGCTTCTTTTTTGTAATTCTTTGACATTAAATTAAATTGAAAAGGTCGGAAACGCAGACTCAAAACTGGCTAAGCAATAGTGTTAATTATTAATGTTGAATACAAATGTAATTCATTATCTAACTTTGAATAGCTATGCAACACAAACAACTATTTCTAAGGGTCCATGCATGCAGAACTGCTTAACTGAGCAAAATGAGTATTCTTTTCTAATCACTGAACACATGACGGAAACCATGAGTGGTTTTTAAATGCGAGGCAGGAGAGTTAATAAATCTGGCCCTTTCTGTCTACTACGAAATTTGACAAGGCAATATGACGGTGCTGAAGTGCTCGTTTGGAACATAAAGCAATAAAATATGATCCTAAGGGCATAAAACTCTCAGCTAAATTATAGTCTACCTAATTAAAGCAGAGTAAACGGTGAAATTTTAATCAGTAGATGTCTGACAGCTTTACAACTGTGCTTATATACAAGCACTGGCTGCCATTTTGATCAGCATGGGGCATTTTAACTTACCAAATTAAGAAACGTCCATTTCAGACTCTCCTTGCAACCTCGTGTAGCTGTTACAGAGCACAAAGGTATTCAGTGGGCAAACCCTAAGAGCTTATTTCACAGTTTTAGTGATTAATATTACAATATGGCGTGTTTCTGCTCAGAGAAACAACCTGAGTACATTTTGACTACATGTAAGACTTTGGCGCCCTCTGGAGGAGACAGATAGGTACAGCAGAAAGCTTACGGTACACTATGTGGACAAAAGTTTTGGGACACATGGTTTCCCAGGGTTGGGCCAGGCCCTTTACTTCCAGTGAAGGGCAATCTTGATGCTATTGCATCCCAAGACATTTTAGACAACGCCAGGCTTTCAAATTTGTGGACACAGTTTGGAGAAGAACCTTTTCTATTCCAGCATGACTGTGCCTGAGTGCACAAAGCGAGCTCCATAAAGACATGGCTGCAGGACTTGACAGGCCCGGACAGAGCCCTGATCTCAAAACCTTTGAACTGGAACGGAGATTGCGAGCCAGGCCTTCTCGTTCAACATCAGTGCCTGACCTCATAAATGCTCTACAGAATGATTGGCTGAAAACTCCCACAGACGCACTCCAAAATATTGTGAAAAGTGTGGAAGCTGTTGTAGAAGCAAAGGGATGACCAACTTCATATTATGGTCAATGTATTTGAATATACTGTCAAAGTCTCACTGGTGTAATTGTCAAGCATCCCAATACTCTTGTAAATATGGTGTACTCTATGTTGACCAAGTGACACTGACTGTTCTTTTGTTAGATAACTTATTAAAAAGATATGTTAGATATAGAGGGAGATATCCAGTCCGTACTTTCAGGTGAATGTCTGTGTTTCAATGTAATTTCGGACAAAGCTTGGGGGCAGTATGATCTGCATCTGAGATATTTTTTTTAATAAAAGGTTGTTCATCGAAATCCAATTAATTTAGGCCTAAATATTACTAATACCTTTGTGCAAAGCAATACCGCACACACACTATCACAGAATATAAGATCAGCAGTGGGCTTTATGCATGCAGTGCCATGTTAAGGTTTAGACCAAATTGTTTGTTTTGGAGCCATGGCAGAATATGTGATTGAGTCTATGTAAAATATGCTATAGCATATATAGTTCACTATCTATATTTAATAACAATTTTCTAGGCCTAACCTTAAACCCAACCCTGACTGTAACCTCAGTACCCAAAAAGACTTGATTTTGCTCAAAGCTTTAAAAACTGAAACATGCACTCTTTGTAAAAACGTCATAAAAGTAAGACCTCTGTGTTGGCCCACACATCATGGGTTATCCGTAATTTTTTTCTGACTTTCAACACACATAGTTTTCCTGAAAATGTACTCAAACAAACATTCATTCTTTCACAGACAGAATATGGTGCAAAGAGTAGGTTGGCAGCGGAATAATCACTCTCCCGTACCTCTGGCTGAACTGGACAGCCACAGCAAGCAGTGAGGCCTTTGTGAAATGTGTTGCTCATTTACGTGCGGGTTAATGGGACATGGCACCCCCACCAGACAATAAAGTTGCTGTCAGTGACAAACATCAACCACCAGGGTGCCTCTGATTCCTGCTGACCACCACTGGGAAGACTAACTACTGCACAGGCAGCAATTCCTCAGTGCTTCTACTTTGTCGTTTAACATTTTTAAGCACAGCAGGACAGAACTGTCTGCTCATTTCTAAGCCGCCAAAGGTTTGGACCACAAAGAAAGAACCACAGTTCGGAGCCATTTTCTGCTCCACTCAGTTGTTTGCTGTAAAACATACCATTGTAGAAAAACTGAATCAAATTTTTCACTATCAGGCTCACTGGTTATTTTGGACTGCAAATAAAAATGTTTATTTTGTGTTGTTAGACATTCTAACACTTGATTCTTACACTCAACTCCTTTATTCATTCAGGCATTTGAGCTATACCCTCTGCTAACAGGTGTTCAAACCAAGCTCAAAGCTGTGCAATTTCCATAGACAAACATTGGTAGAAGAATGGGTTGTATTG
The DNA here is from genome assembly GCA_037974465.1 of Brachypetersius altus. Lineage (NCBI taxonomy): Eukaryota > Metazoa > Chordata > Actinopteri > Characiformes > Alestidae > Brachypetersius > Brachypetersius altus. The sequence goes on along the minus strand of JBBPDB010000036.1, from coordinate 7,212,553 downwards.
AAGAGCTCAGTGACTTTCAGTGTGGCACTGTCATAGAATTGCCACAAGTAAATCTGTGAAATTCCTCCTGGATCTGTCTTGGATAATGATGATACTGTGAAATGGAAGCGTCTAGGGACAACAACAGCTCAACTACAAAGCAGTAGACCATGCAAATTCCCATGCATAGCTTGGAAAATCATCTACTTGTTGTTGCATCTCTCACTATGTAGTTGAAAACAGCATACAGAAGCAACATCAGCTCAAGTGTACGTTCATGAAATTAACTTCTGTCTCCCGGTTGCTGCACACAAGCCTAGGATCATTATGTGTAATAATAAGCGCTGGCTGTAGTGACATAAAGTGCACCAGCACCGGGGCCTGGAGCAATGGAGACATAGTCTTAGGAGTGATGAATCACACTGCACCATCTGGCAATCTAATGGATAAACCTGGGTTTGGAGGATGCCAGGAGAATTCTCCCTATCAGAATGCTGAGTGCCAATACCATAAGTCCCTTCAGGTCCATAAAAACTGACTTCATACGACCCTGTTTCCAAAAAAAATAAATAATGAATGATTTTTAAATAATGCAAGCCCACACTTAATTAAATTTAAAACAGAAAAAGGGCCAACATATCAAAAGTTGAACCGGAGACATTGTTGGTGGACAACAAAATTTGCAAAAGAGCACCTGATGAGGTAATTACGTACTACGTACTACAGTCAGTGGCTGGGTACTGTCAGAAGTAAAGATGGAGAGGGGTTCACCACTGTGAAAGAAAATAGTGCAACAATTAGGTCTTCAATATAAATTGGCAAAGAATGTGGGGACTACTAATGGTTCAAAAGTCCATAGATCAGGGGTCTCAAACTCCAGTCCTGGAGGGCCGTGATCCAGCAGGTTTTGATGATTTCCCTGCTCAGAAACAGCCGGTTCACCTTGCCAGTAAATTGTCAGGTTTAGTGAATGTGTTTTAGGAAGGGGAACCATCAAACTGTGCTGGACACCGTCCTTCTAGGACCAGAGTTTGAGACCCCTGCCATAGATGTTTCTGAATACACTGAACAAGGCCAAAAACTAATGCTAGATGGTCATTTGGCCCTCAGGAAACACTGCATAATAAAAAATCATGTACACTGCCTCTTCCAGGCTAAAAAGACCAGGGTGCATCTGGCTTATTTTAATCAGGATCTGTGATGTGGCCTGGGCAGGTCTAGGGAGGCATCAATATGCAGGTTTTGGAGCAACATATGCTGCTATTCATGCAATGTCTTTTTAGGAAAGACCTAGCTTATTCATTTAATCAAGACAGCTGCACTGTGGATGCATTATCAGGGCTATTTAGTAGAAGAGTCAATATGCCCCTGTCCCAGCATTTTTAAAATGAACATTTGTTTTCCATAACGATTCAAGATCTGATATGTTGTCTTTCTACTTTTTCAACAAAATGTAGGATTTACAAGATTTTCACATCATTGCATTTACACAGCATCCCATGATTACAAGGGTAAGTTTCTCTAAAATGCACAATTTAGCATCAAACCACTCTAAGCGACTTTGGTTACTTCCCAGCAGATTAATTACACCAAAAAGGTACCTGAAAAGGAATGACTAATTTACCACCATGGGGGTTTAAGTCCTCAGAGGACATCAACTTTTTAAAATTAGGTGGCATGTCTGAGATTCAAAGCAGCAGCCTTATATTATGGACAATCAGTGACACCGGGGTTAAATCTAGTAGGGATATGGTAGGAGGAATGTTTCAAATACAAGCAAATCAAATAATCTCTGAGATCTGAGGGAGGATTTGCAGATTTCCTCCTTCTCATTTGGTATGCGTGACAAATCCAATTTGCTCCGTTTAGTTCCACAGAGTCTGTGCTAAATCCATAACAGCTTGGTTCATCAAATCTAGCAGTTTTTCCTTCCCTCACTGACTTACAGACATTATTTTTCATATAACTACCTAATCCTACACTGAGAGAGTGCAGCTGTAAAGCAGAATCCTTGTCACTATCAATTTGCAGGCAGCAAAGTTAAAGGTTTTGACTGGGCAGCGGAATGGTTTTTAGGTGCACACAGAGCAGCCATAAGGGTGGATGGATGAGAAAGATGAGCCGTATATGAGCCCACCGGGTGTTTGTCACTGCTGTCAAACCATTTGGTGGAATCGAATCTGAAAGAGTGCGATGTGTGTGTTTGTGTGCGCTTGGGTTTGCGGGTGTGTGGGCAAATTTGAAGCGTGTGTGTATGAGGGACGTCCTGCTGAGACCATCTCTCAGCTGCAGCGGGGATGCCTTTCAGACAGCAAGAGAGTGAGAAAGAGATTGAGAGAGCAAGAGACAGAGAGAGAGGGGGGGGAAAGAGAGACAGGTATGGTGGGAATAAAAGAGAAAGATCTAAATCTTAAACTTCACAAATGACCTGTCAAATCGGATTCTGTTTGAATTTTCTTGCAAGCAGGGAAATGCACAATGTTGAATATAATTTTAATGGTTTGAAATATCATTTGAAATACAAAATTGAAACTTGGATTACACTGGAGAATTTGACAACACCAGCAGCTCTCGTTTCTGCCTTTGCTTTCACACACTGCCATCGCAGGACTAGAAGAGAAGTGGGCACAGGACTGCTCTCACCGACAAATGGTGCCTCACACCTCTCTCTTGTTTAAACCTCATCTTTTAAATTGCATTGTATTGCTGTAACTCATTTCACCAGACTCCACATCATTGATTCATTAAAGAACTGGACTTCCTTCTTAGTTCATTCCCAGACGACATCTCTCTATTTCTTTCAGATGAGTTCGACCTCCCAAAGAACTGCTCTTCTTCTTTTGCTCTGCACCTCAACAAGTTTCCTCCAACCCATGACGTGTGTAATGTCCTTGACATTGTCTTCACCAGGGCCACTCCTGCACTCAACATTTTGGTGCCCTTTCTCCACCTCTCCAACCATTATCTTTTGTCGTTCCTATTTTCTCTTCAGACCTACTAAAACCACTCTACCACCATCCCTTCAATTGTTTGTCACAATCTTCACTCCCTTTCTTTACCTGCTCTGTCCTCCACCATCCTGTCATCTTTGACTCCGCCTGGAATATCTTCCTGATGTCCTTTGATGGTGGAAACAGCTTCCAGCTCCTTCTCTGCCCTATCTACTCCTCATTCAACCATAGTCTTATTGGGTGACATGCAGCTCACATCTACACCTTCTTTCATCTCCTTGTAGCACTTTGCCACCTCTTTGATGAAAAATTGACAATATAAGTCTATATATTCCTGCAGTAATCACCGCTCTTTTCTATTCTCTACCTAATGACCATCCTCCATTTATCCACTTTACCCCACTTTGCAAGAATGATGTTCTTCAGCTCCTGACATCTTGCCTATCACTGCTTGAGCCTATCCCATCACCCATGCTTCTGACCATATTCTCGTTTCTTCTTTTTTATATCATTCACTATTAAATGTCGCCATGTAAACATGCCATGTTCCAACTGCCTACCTATAATCACATAAATCTTCAAGAAAAAAGATGCTCAACATCGCTAGTTTACCACATTGAATTATGGCAGACCAATATCTTTTCTTCTTTTTTCTTTTAAGTTTTGGACTGTGCTGTATATAACCAACTCAACCTCTATCACAAAATAGGCTTCCTGACCCATAGTAGCACATTCTTCAGAAACTGTATTTTCAGCTGTCACTGAGGTGCTTTGTGCAGCCAAAACAACTGAACTGTATTCAGTTCCAATTTTTCTAGAGCTTTCTGCAGCTTCTGGGTTCATTCCCCAAACTTTGGGGCAATGGATTGTGTCCTACCTTGTTAGCAAATATCACTGAATGGATCTATGCCTGTGCGACGAAGGCTTATTACTAGTGTTCCTAAACGCTCAGGACATCACCCCTTCCCTTTTTCCCATAAACCTGCTCTCTCAGTGATATCTTCACATGGTTCTCCAATCACTGTTATGCTGACAACTCATCATTCTCTTGGGGAGTCTCAGCCTGGATCTCTGCATGTCTGAATGAGATACATGTTCTTCCTGGAGGACAGCAAAACAGAGCTCCTGTACATCTGAAGTGGTGCATCCCCAAGACCTGACCTTTTCATCACTTTCGGAAAAGCTGTTATCACTCCCACTTCAAAAGTATGAAATCTAGGTGTTCTCTTAGATCATTTTTACCTCACATGAACAATCTCTCTGGAACCTGCAGGTACCTTTTGTCTAATATTAATCCACTCATCCATTCCTCACCACTGATGCCACTCAGACACTTGTCATCTCGAAGCTCGTTGATCTCTGCAGATGACTCAGAATGCAACAGTGCATCTGGTCTGCAAAACAACCTGTGGCTGTTCACATTAGATTTAAAACTTTAAACTCCATGTCTGGTAAAATGGCCCAGTGAGACACATATATTTTTAAGATTTGCTTTATTTTTTTGTATTTAATGTGAATAAAAAATGGATTGCACTGACAACAAACTATTTACTATGGAATTTGGTTTACTGTAAAAATATTATTATTATTATTATTATTATTATTATTATTATCATTACACAAACCAATTTATAGATTATAGGTGGGAGAAGTACTCACTGATAAGTAAAGTTTTTAACTGCATTTTGAAAATAGGTTATGTTTTACAAAGATTCTGAAAAGGGGGTGTCACGGTCGGGTCAGTGGCCGTTTAGGGCCATTGTTTTTTGTTAATGTTTCTGGTTTGTTCTGTTCTGTGTTTTGGGTACTTTTATTTTGATATGTTCTGGTCTGGTTCTGTTCATTTGTCACGTGTTCTCAGTTCTCACCTGTTTTCTGTTTATGTGCTCCCCAGCTGCCTTGTTTCCCCTAGTTATGTCGTCTATTTAAGCCTGTGTCTGTCAGTGTATCCCCATGTGTCCATCACCTCACCTACCCTGTTGTTTCTTAGTCCCGGTTATTCTGCTGTTTCTGGTACTATTACGGCCACCGTGCCTGGGTTTTGTTTTTCTGTTTATTTCTGTTAATAAACGCATCAAGTATGGATCCCTGGTCTGGTCGCTCCTTACTCCGAGGTAGCTCCGGGTTGAGGGTTAGCCCCCCTCCCGTGACAGGGGGAATTCTGGAAAAGGAATGTAGTGAAAGAGGATTAGTGAATGGATGGAGTAATTCAGTAAAATAGGGAAAGGAAGATCTATGGAGAGCTTAAAAAGTAATGAAAGCGGGTTACACTGATAACTGTATGAACTCGGCAGACAGTGAAGTTTATGGAGATGTGTGGAGACCTTTAAGTTCGAACTCTAGCCAAGGATTTTTAACAACTGCAGTAGTTAAGACAGAAAACCTGTTTCTGGATCCCTCAGGGAAGGTAGTGAGCAGATACTTTATATTTTTAGTGTATTTAATTTAAACTAAATTACAGATTAGAGTCTTTCTGCTAAATCTGCATTAAGCTTAAGGAAGAGCGGGTGGTAAAGCAGATCTGGGTGCCATCATTATAGCAGTGGAAACTCAGTCCATGACATCTGATAATGCCTGAGTTGAAGCATGTAGGTTATAAAGAGATTATAAAGAGCAGCGGGCCAAGGACAGATCCCTGAGGGCTGTTTAACGGAAGCAGGAAGGGAACCTGTTGAATCTGATGAATGAAAGTGAATTGTGAGATAAGAGGTGAACTGGGAAAGAACAGTGTCAGAGAGACAGGAAAGAAGTAAATTATAATTAACAGGGTCAAAGACAGATCTCGTATTCTGGAGAAGAGGAAACCTAAGGAAACCCCAGGTCTGCATTTAGTAGAAGGTCATCAGTAACTCTCAGTGCTATGAAACAGACATAATCTGTTAGAAAAGGCTTACAAAAATTGTGGGTTTGCAGATGTGCACCCACAACCCTTTCTACAAGTTTAGAATAAATGGTACAGTTTGCATGGTTTGTAGTTATTAAGAGATAATCCAAGGCACGTTTAAAGGATGGACTTGCAGCAGTTTCTGGGTTAGTTGGAACAATTGAAGTGACAAGTGAACTATTTTGCTCTATTAGAACTAATTATAATTAATTAGTTGGGAAAATAAGACTATAAAATAAGTGGTAGATCAAAGGACTGGATCTTATTAATTCTGTGACAGTGTGGTAAGACACACTGTTAAGAGAGAACTTGGAGATGGTCACGAGATGAGGAAAGACTGAAGAGAAAGGAGATTATATATTGATTCTTGAATGTTATTTTGTAAAAGTGATGAAATGAGTCACCTAGAACTAGATAGAAGTGTTGCTGAGGGTTGAAAAAGTTTATTTACAGAGGCGAATGGACGGCTAGGTTTACAGCTGGGGCTATTCATGAAAGTGGTTTGGAAGAAGAAACAAGTAGCATTAAGGTCAGATCAATAATTCAGCGTATGCTGGGGAATGACCAATGAGACCAGCCCCCCTAGGAACCAGCCAACTGCATTCATGGACTTCAACTCAGGGGTAAGCCAAAGAGAAAAATGAATGAAACAGAAAAAGTTCTTGAATTAAGATGATGGCATGTATGGCAGAAAAGAAAGAAAGCATGTCAAAAAAATGGCAGGTTTTGTGTCACGGCCGGTGTGTGTGAAGGGAAGGGGAGGACGCCGAACTGAGAGGGAACACAACAGTTTTAATAATCAAATAAACAGGGAAGCCCTGACTCAGGGGAGCAACAGAAAATGCACACGAAACAAAAAACAGCAGGACTCGCGCTGGTCAAAAAGGAAAAACAAAAACGAGGCTGTATCCACGAAGCCGGAGAAAAACAGGGATAACCAAAAACCACAGCCACTTCGGGGCGAGCTCGGGGAGTTCAGGGGGAACCAGCGCCAGTCTGCAAACACAGAGAAAAAGCAAACAAGAACATACAGATTATAATGCATAAAACACAGGAACACACACATGGGCATTGAAAGGAACGAAATACCAGCTTAGAGATCCAGGGCCGGACTGGGTATTTGTAGTGCGGGGAGAAGTGGGACAGGTGCGGAAAATCATGAGGGGAAACAGGTGCGGCACAAATCAAGACGGGAGTGTTACGAACGGTGCTGGGAGACTTTATAGGGAACAAGGGAAGGGAGGACAGACATAGGAAAAGCTAATACTCCGGGGAAAGGGAGCGAGGCTGACGGGGAGTGGGCGGTGCGGCTGTGACAGATATACTGAACAGAACATCATTATTTACTTATTTGTATTTATTCTGTTTAGTTTAATTTAGTATATTTGGTCAAATTCATGTGATAAAAAAAGTTTTTAAATATTAATTTCACATATTACTAGGCGTTTTGCACAGGGCTGTATTTTAAATATTACATATTTGCCTTCATTATGTAGAGTGATGTGTTTAGAGGCTGCTTATTTCTATTCAAAGGCCTTCACAACTTGCTCTGGTTTCTCTGAGACTGCGGTACTCCTGCAGAGGCTCTGGTTACTGCAGCCTCCACACATTCCACAGTATTGTGGCTGTTCGACACTGATAGTGACTTATGACAGCAATTCAGAATGACAGTTAACAGGGCAGTGAGTTACAGAGGGTTGATGTCCAATTAGTAGTGTCTGCTCAGCTTTAATGACTGATGGTAAATTTTAGCTCCATCTCGCTGGCACATTTTAATTAGCTGTAATTACACCAGGCCTGACCTTTCTTGCGGAGCTCCCTGTCCAGTTGATTTACAGGGTCACGGGTCTCCCGGTTTACTCCAGGGGGGATGTTGGTGGCAGGGAGGGGGCAGGTAGTATGAAGTACAGGCTTGTTAATTCACATGCATTGCCAGGAGTGGCAGCGGCACAGGTGCCTGGGCTGCACTTAAAGTGCATGAATGGAGCTCTAAAGGCTGGACCACTGGATTACAGAGAACGTTGTCAACTGGGGTGTCAAAAAACAGTGTTGCCTACCGCTGTAGCCTTTGCTTTTTAGAGGAATGAAAGATCTGCTGTCGTATGACCACAGAATGTCTCACATATGTGGTTTCTGGCACTGTGTGACACATTGATATCTATAAACATGGAGGAAAACGTTTTGTGTGTTACACTACAAAAGAAACATTCCCAAAAGCTAGAGAAAATGTACTGAACATGAAATGAAAATTCTTCAGTTAAGCAAAAATAAAAAGAAATCTGACTGAGAGGGGAAGCCACATTTATTGTACAGTTTTATGAAGTAAACAATTCCAACCAGTTTCTTACAGATCCATGATTAAATATTTACATGTTCATACTCAAGTTGAGATTTAGATTCAAGTAACATAGTTTTATTAAAGCTGGGCATACATGATGTGTTATTCAGCTCCTGTTCAAACTGTACAGCTGAATCTCAGGGGTTAGAAGTTCGTAGCTCATGATTCATGTTCTCACACTGTACGGCCTGATGCTCTGATGCGACCTGACTGCTCACACTGTACATCCATACACCACACATGGGGCTCTTGAAGAACCCAGAAGTGTGGAGAATTTGAAAATGCTCACCATTCTGTGCGTGGAAACATCTAAAAGGAAAAGGCGATGGCGCGTATGGACAAGGAAATGGCTGAGCAGACGTGGGCAGTACAGTCTGTCAATTCTACAACGAGAACTGGAGGTAAAGGCTCGGATGAGCTTGCCAAAGTTCTACGAGTTGGTCCTCCCTCGCTTATGCCCAGATCACACGCTGCGCTGCCGTGCTGCTCCGTCTTTTTCACTTCCATCTCTGTGTTTGCGCATGCGCAGTGTGAGCGGTTGAGTTAAATCGCCTCGTGGCGCCGCTTCAACAGTGCGAGACCCTCATGAGGGGCAACCAGGATTTCAAACAGGTTTGATTTTCTTGCGACCATATAATTGCTCGGGATCGGGAGCTGGTCATGAGTGTTAATCGCTTCTCGTTACCCCGAGTACATCATGCACGACACACGATTAAGGCAAAACTCGGGCCGATCCCCAAAGCGGTCGCACGAGTGAAAATCATCTAAAAATGGGCCAAAAATCGCACAGTGTATGCCCAGCTTAAAAGACTAGAACAGAAATAAACTTAGACTACTGGGTGGGGCTAAAGCTGTGTGTTAAATAAGTGGTTAGACGTTAAAAATGTTGACATTAAGAGAAAAATTCCTTAAAAATGGGCTGTTTTTGCAGCACGACTCTGATATACAGTACATTTCATATATATGGCCCGTTTGGTTAAAAACCTAAAAATCTTTAAATAAACGAATTAATCATATTGTTATAATCTATGACTGCTAAATGTTACGTAGATGGGCTGTGATTACGATGATTTTGTGTAATTGTCAATATTTTGGGTTTTGAGAATTGTGTAAAGTTGATTTTTAAGTGAACCACTGTTTTAACTGCTCACATGCATTTTACAGGCTGGGCAACCAGGGACAACTGACTCTTTCACAGTTTTTCATCCACACTACTGCTATTGTTATTTTTTAAGGTCATGAGTAGAAACTGAAGGATTAGGCCTCGTTGAAAAGTGGTTACAGCTCCGGTGGATTCTCTCATAAGAGCAGCTTAAAGTGGGCTTGCCTCATTCTCTCTGGGTCCCTCTGGCCTGGAGGAGCTGAACTCCTGCTCGGAAGCTGAATGATTAGGTCTCACTGGTTTGACTGAGACAAACGACAACAGAGCAAAGAACAGCGTGAAATGGAGAGTGAGAGAGAGAGGGAGAGTGGGAGAGAAAGATAGAGATAGAGAGAGGGAGAGAGAGAGAGCCAGGGAGAAAGAGAGAGGGAGAGAGAGCGTGAGGGAGAGGGGAAAGAGAGGGGGGGGGGGAGAGGGAGAGAGGCAGAGAGAAAGAGAGAGAGAGAGAAGAGGAGAGAGGGGGAGAGAGAGGGAGAGAGAGAAAGAGACAGGGAGAAAGACTGAGGGAGAGGGGGGGTGAGGGGGAGCGAGCGAGGGAGGGGGAGAGAGGGAGAGAGAGAGGGAGAGAGGCAGAGAGAGAGAGGAGAGAGGGAAAGAGGCAGAGAGAGAGAGGAGAGAGGGAAAGAGGCAGAGAGAGAGGGAGGGGGTGTGAGAGATGGAGAGAGGGGAAAGAGGGAGTTGGGGTCTTTCAGGCAAGAATGTGAAAGTGTGTGAGATTCTACAATGTGTGTGTGCTGCCGTGTCTCTGGAGAGGGAAGAGAGACTGTGACCCAGAACATGAAGCCCGTGATGTGCTCGTTAACTTAGCCGGTGAAGCTGGGGCACTAATCAGCAGCCACTCGTCCACTCAGCATTATCTCTCTCTCTCTCACACACACACACACACACACACACACACTTACTTGGACACACACTAAATTGGACACTCACTCATACACATCTGGACACACACTCATACTCACCTGGACACACACTTACACTCACCTGGATAAACACTCATACTCACCTGGACACACACTCATACTCATCTGGACACACACTCATACTCACCTGGACACACACTTACACTCACCTGGACACACACTCGTACTCCCTTGGACAGACACTCATACTCACCTGGACACACTTATACTCACCT
>JBBPDB010000036.1:7183667-7194056 GCA_037974465.1 Brachypetersius altus | reverse complement strand
GATGAACCCCAGCAGGAAAGTCTCACACACACACACACACACACACACACACACACATGCACACACACACACACACAGACACACACACACACACACACACACTTCCTTCCTGAAAGGGTCTCGCTGCTGAAGAATGTGCTGATGGCCTGACCCTCAGCGCGGGGTCACAGTGGACCTGCTGCTCTCTCTCTCTTATCAGCTGAACTTCCTAACTTTCTTGGCTGTGCGAGCTGCAGTTAAATGATTTGACCTCTTGACTACCCGCATTTGATTGGAAGGTTTGGAGAAAAAAAATAAATAATCACTTCGCAGAAACTTCGCAGAAATTAGGCCAAAGCAGTAAAGGGCAAAAGGGAGGAAATACAACATCACAACACCTAAAGAAATGTAATGATGTTTATTTTGTTCTGATTTAATTGGAAACAAAGCCGGTAGAGTTTTTTCCTATAAAATACTATCAAATACACCACAACCCAAATGAATTAGATTCATCATTTCACACACTGCAGTAAATACAGTAAACCAGGGTCAATTTGTCTTGATATTTGCATGTGTACATGTATGTGTGTGTGTGTTTGTGTGTGTGTATGTGCATATGTGTGCGTGCGCATGTGTTAGCCTTTACATGTGTGTGTACATGTGTATGTGTGCGTGTGTGTGCACATGTGTATGCCTTTATGTGTGTATGCATGTGTGTGTGTGTGTGTTTGTGTCTGGATGGCAGGAAGATGGTGATTTAAAGCAAAGCTTAGTGGTTGGGAGTGATAAGTGTCGAGAGAAAGAATAACGGGAAGTGGAGGAAAAAAGGAGCTCAAAACAAAGGAGAGAGACATTTAAAACACAGACACACACAGACACACAAACACACAACTTACATGCACACACACACATGCACACATACATACACACACTCATAGGCTGGGTGGTGGGGGGGTGGGGTGTTTATAAGGGGCTGAAGCAAGACTAGGTTTTGTAGGTGGGGGACCGCTGGTCTTGGGCACTAAGGTGCTTGACTAGTGTCTGATGATCTAATGCTCCAGCACTGTGTGCGAGATTTACGGTAATAATTTATGGTAATAAATTTCTCTCTCAATGTATCTCTGTGTCTCTCTGCCTAGAGTGTCCAGGTTCAGCCACCACTCCTTGCAGTAATAATGGAGTGTGTTCTGATGGCATGGGGGGTAATGGCACTTGCAGTTGTAAAGTAAGTCTCTCTTTCTATGTCTCTTTCTCTCTCTCTCTCTCTCTCTCTCTCTCTCTCTCCCCCTCTCTCTCTCTCTGAAGTCGTGTGTGTTAAAGTTCCGAAGACTCAGTGGTTACGTGCTGTTGTGTTTTGTGTGTGTTTCTCAGCCGGGTTTTGTGGGGACGGCGTGTGAGGAGTGTGATGTGAATCTGTATGGACCCTCATGCAGCAATGGTAAACAAAACCCCTCATGCCCTGATGATTCAGTATTTTAAATTAGAAACATAGGGAACCTGGATGCCTGACCATTTTGAGTATGTTAAACTTCAAACAGTTACACAAAGTAGAAAACAGAGTACTGTTCTGTTAAATACACTCTAAATGTAATGACTATTTAAAACAAATATTATTTTACTGTAACCACTTCAGCCCTTCAGCAGTATTGGTATTGGTAACATTGTCTGAAACTGAGGTGTGTGTGTGTGTGTGTGTGTGTGTGTGTGTGTGTGTGTGTGTGTGTGTATGTTGTTCAGTGTGTTCCTGTAAACATGGTCTCTGCAGCAGTGGGCTGAAGGGGAATGGTCAGTGCACGTGTTTCTCAGGATACACAGGCTCAGACTGCAGCCAGGGTGAGCTGCAGAGTCTCTTATCATTTGTACACCTTTTATTTCAACTGGATTTCATTTTCCAAAAACATTTTTAACTTTTCAACTGAAGCTATTTTAGTAACTAATTCAGATTAAACAACAACTGAACCTCCAGCAGTTAAATGGATAAATAATTTATTTGTTATTGAGCTATTTCTTATTTTTATGTTGTTGGTTTGTAATACCAAGCAGAACAGATCTTTATTAAGAGTGGAGAGTCTGAAGTAGTGGGTTCACAGAGCTTTGAACTTAATGGTACTAGTTAAATACATAGCAAGTAATCCTTTAATATTACATTCGTGTCTTTTTGTCTCAAACATTATCTTTAAATGTTCTTTTTTTTCATTCAGTGGAACCATTCAAAATATATTGAAAGTATTTTCATGGGGGAACGCTTATCAAAACAGCACCTGTGTTCAATTAGAGTATTTTCGTAGGAAAGACTTCAAGAAAAGGCAATTGGCGTGAGTGTGATTTCCGTGGCAGTTTAGAATTAGGGGTTCGTGCTACTTTTCTTTTTGTATTAAGCAGCCAAATACACGGAACGTCCGATATCACTGTGCATTTGTTATTAATACCCAGTGGTAAATGGGGTTAATAGCTAACATTCAAGGTAAGCTAAGGGTTTAGCTCCTTAAAAATCATTGATTTATATAAAATAAGTGTCTTAACACCGAAAGATATTACTTGTTATTTTTTTTTTCCAGAAAAACTGAAATCTTGACAAATGTATAATATACATGTATACTTCGATTGTATGTACACATGAGTGATTACCCCTCTGTTGTGCTCTCTCAGAGCTGCCGGGTTGTGCTGCCCTTCGCTGCGGGCCCAATGCTCTGTGTTTTGAAGACATTTCCTCTGGACAACTAGAGTGCAAATGCCAGCCTGGTTACGCTGGTGATGGAGTTCAGTGCACCTGTACGTAGTGACTACATTCTTTATGAAATGACTCAAATAAAAATCGAAATAACATTTTTCAAACGCAAATCATAGGCAGAATGACTGATAACACTAAAGACGGTAACATTTTTACTGACAAGGACTGTTTTGAGTGCTCCTGTATTAAGCTGTTGCTGTCATTTGCAGCCATCAATCCATGCATGAGGAGCGTGTGCCATCAGCATGCAGTGTGTGTGCAGACGGGGCCAAACCAGCACACATGCACGTGTGTGGAGGGCTATCTGGGAGACGGGCGTGTGTGCATGCCCATCGATCCCTGCCAAACGGCCCTTGGAGGCTGCCAGAGCAACTCAACACGATGTGTGTATGATGGGCCTGGGAAGGTGTGTGTCTGTGATCTTGTGGTCACGACTGTGTCTGTGAAATCTCTACAGAAATCTGTGTCTATGAACTTTTAATGATGTCTTCCTCCATGTGAGTGTTTTTGGTCTCTCATTCAGGCTCACTGTGAATGTCTGCAAGGCTTTGAGAAGCTGGAAACAGCGGGGAGCTGCAGCCTGAAAGATGTGTGCAAACGGGACTCCTGCCATAAGAATGCAAAGTGCACTACAGTGGCACCAGGAACTGTGATGTAGGTCCGCTTTTTTCACTCACTCTGAGATGTGTTTTCTGAATGTGTCTTCTCCCTTTTTGCACAGTGCTAATGTGCCCAATTAGCAACAGGGGGCAATTCACTTTACTTTGTGCTGATGCTCCTCTACAGCTGTAACTGTAAGGAAGGCTTCCTTGGCAATGGAAAAGTCTGCTTTGGAAATATAATGCAACGACTGCAAGACCTGAACTCAGAACCTGGCAGCAAGTGGACTGGACAGCTCTCCAGTGCCATCACTCTGTTTGGTGAGTGATATGTATTGCTTGTCCAGTGATTTCTGCCTGTTCAATGAATTTACCTTTTTTGGATAATACAAATATTACTGTATATTATTACTTTATGTGCATTTACAAACATTGATCACCATTCTTGAAATGCGAATTAATTTTAGTGCACCTGCATAGTTGTTGCTGTACCGTTATCTCATTAATTTTGCTGCTACTGATTATTTTCAACATTACTTTGAAGCTGAGTCTTATTTCTGGTGTGGTCTGGTGATGTTTCAGAGGCAGTCATGTCTTGGCCCCTAAACTCGCTGGGACCCTTCACTTTGTTTGTACCAAACAACAAAGCTTTCAAATCATTTTCTGTGAGTGAACACAGTTACTCACGCACACACAAGCATTGATAATAGCTCAAAACACACACAAAGAAAAGTATGATGCCAAATAAAGTCCTGTGCAGATCTTTTAGGAGCCTAGGCACGTCGTCAACCATTTATCGGGATAATAAGTGATTTTGGTTGTAAAAGGCCATGAAACCATGCAGAATAGCAAAAACTACCTTCTTAAGTGTAATGAAGTAGTTGGTTAATGTTGATATATGACTCTTAAAGTTTGGTTCTTGACTTCTCCTCGATGCGTCCAGCCTTTGCATGGATTTTTTACACACCTGATTTCATTTACAGTACTGACTAGCCAAACATAATGAACTGATAAATGGTGACCACAAGTATTACTGGGTTTGATGTTGTGATTATTTAGATTGAAGTACAGTATTTTTCTGAACAAATAAACACTGAATGCTGAAATGAACAGATTTTAAAATCAGATTTGTTGCTTACAGTGTTGTATAATTTACTGTCATACACACTACTATATATCCTGCTGATGTATACACTACTATATATCCTGCTGCTGTATACACTACTATATATCCTGCTGTACTGTATATAATGTATTTTCTGTATGTCCTGCTGTTGTGTACAGTGCTGTATACCCTACTGATCATATACAGTGCTGTATGTCCTGCTGTCATGTATAGTACTGTAAAATCTGCTGTCACATACAGTGCTGTATATCCTATTGTTGGGCTGCAGGTGAAAACTCTGGTGGCAGATGAGGCAAAGGCTGGCTATTTTGTCAAGATGCACATGGTTGCTGGGGAAGTAAACTCTGATGCTCTGAAGAAGGGGATCCTTTATTACACCCTGACTGGGAAACCTGCTGAGTCAGTATCTGAGGTAGGAGAGTCCAGTCTGACTTTGTACAAAACCAATGCAGAAAGGTTCTTTGAAAACATCTATGACTTTTTAAATTGCTTTTTACACAAGATATGTTTTTTAAAACTGTAGTTGGGTTGTTGAGGTTAAAGTCATTTTGTAATAAACATGTGAATTAGAATGAATTGGATAAGCCTTTACCTGACTTTTTTTCTTTCTGTTCACCCAAAGTCAGAGCAAGTGAGAGTTCGCATCCATGGCAGCCGCAGGAAAGCGAACCTCGTCGAGTCAGATATCATCGCCTCTAATGGAATTATCCACATAATTGATAAAATGTTGGATACAGTCCCTCCCACTGTAATAAGTGACAATAAGGTTTGTTAAACCCAGATTTTTGTAATGCTAAAGGAATAGATCTGTAAAGGAACTACTCCTGAAAATGGTCGTTCATATTTCTGTCTCTGTCACTTTTATCAGTTTACTGGCTAATCTGATTTGCTGCTTTACAGTTTCAATTTGACTATTTTTTTCTCAGGAAAATCTGATGAAGATTCTTTCAGACAATGGAAAGTTCTCCCAGTTCAAGTCTTTATTTGAGGTAATTTGAGGTATTTTTGTACATGTCCAGCTGGTGGCTTGGTGGTTAGGGAGTTGCCCCTGCAATCAGATGGCTGTAGATTCAAATCCCAGTACTGTTTAAAGGCACCACTGTGGTAGCCTTGAGCAAGCTGCTCCCCGAGTGCTGTGTTCCTTGCTGCTCTCTGCTTCACTTGGTGAATGGGCAAAATGCAGAGAACGATTTTGTGCTGTTCACACTGTATGCTGCTGTGTGTTCATAAAACACAAATGATCACTTTACACTTAAAAAATAGTAACAGATGTTAGTTCTAACTGCCTGCCTCACTGCCTCAGAAATCCACCATGGCGGATGTTTTAGACGAGGCAGGTCCCTACACTGTGTTCGCTCCCACAAACACAGCATTTTCCCTGATGAAGGAGGGTTACCTAGACTACCTTAGGTCTGATGAGGTAGGTCTAAACTGCCACTACATTACACAGAATTGCTTGTTCACCTTCAGTGTGTTGTCCAGACAACAGTATGTCATATTGGTCTTTCTTTGTGTCTGTTCTTTTTCATATCATTCATGTTAAGGGTAAAGCAAAGCTACTGGAACTTCTGCGAAACCACATTGTAGCTTCTGCCCAGGTGTGTGTTATAGTCTGTAGACTTTTTGGAATTTTAGTGTGCTTTCTGTCAAATCTACAATTCTGAAATTCTGAGTCTTCTATCTTTATAACCACATCAGCTGAGAGTGAGCTACATTGTGACCAGGCCGCAGACTCAGTCCATGGCTAACCAAGCCCTGATGTTTAATGTGACTTCTGCTGTGAGTACACAAGCCTGTTTACACTTTAAATTTCACCAGAAAACTTTAACCAGAAAAATTATTATTGTTTGCTGCTGCTGCCATATATGTACATGTATCAGAATCTGAATCAGGAAACTTTGAAATTGTTTACATATACATACATACATCCAACATACATATGCATATATATTAGCAGTCATAGATTATTTTTTTAAATTTAGATTAATCTCATTTTAATCTTGGAATTAATCTAGATTAAAATGGCTCATTTGAATTCTGCCGAAAGTCCCCCCAAAAGGATCCCAAAGCCTATTTTTATAGTGTAAACCATAAATATGTCTCCAAATGTTCTCCCAGATCACTTGAATTTCATTTTGAACTCAGTTTAATACATTACCCTTAAAGAAAATGTAAATATAAACCTGAGGTTTAAATACGGAAAAGTCAGGAACAGAGAATAAGAGAGAGTGAGAGAGAGAGTAAGAGAGAGCGAGAGAGAGAAAGAGATACAGAGAGAGCGAGAGAGAGAGACAGAGTGAAAGAGAGAGAGAGATACAGAGACAGAGAGAGAGACGATCCGCAGGAACGAGAGCGAGACAGAGAGAGAGCGCACGAGAGAGAGACAGAGAAAGAGAGAGACACAGAGAGCGACAGAGAAAGCGAGACAGAAAAGTCACGAACGAGAGAGAGCCAGAGAGAGAGAGAGAGACAGACAGAGAGAGAGAGAGAGTAAATCCACGCTAAAATATCAAGGTGAAAGTCATCATAGCTTGCTTAGTATAGACACAGCTCCCAACCCAACTTTGTGAATAGATTAACGGCGATATTTTTTTTTAATCGCGCAATAAGAGTCTCACATTAATGCAGCACGATAACTGCCGATAAAGGCCCACCACTAATATTTATATATATATATATATTTGCATACACACATGTTCTATATGTATGGGATTCTTTGTATAGTGTACTTTTTATACTATACTGTTGAAGCTGTCTAGCTTTTATTCTATTGTTTTTGCTGTTCTTACCTTTGTACTGCCCACTTGCTGCAGTAACAGTGCAAATTTCCCACTTTTGGGACCAATAAAGGTTTATTTTATAGTATCTAATTGCTAATGCTCACAACCCAAGAGGGGTTAAGGGCCATTCCATCGAATGGGTGCCATTTGCTTGTTGTAACTCTTCATTTTTTATCTTTTTTCAACTTTGAATCTAATAGCACATATATTTAACTATTCAAAACAAGTATTGGTCAATCTCAGGCAGCTTTATTTAATCTTTTACAAGGTTTCTAAGCCAAAGATGGTTACATTTTTCTCAGTCCTGTTACCAAAACTCATGTGAAATTTAAAAAGCATGTTTAAAAGCATGTCACCTAATTCTGTTGTGGTTCCCTCAAGAAAGTGTTTATTTTAAAGAAATGGTTAACTACATGTACAAATAATCAATATTTATGACAAAAAAAAAATACTGCATGTGCTGCACGTTGTATTTTTAAAAAAGATGCAAAGCCATTTTTATGTTTTCAAGAAAACCCAATCCTGAAATGTATTACATTTTTTATCATTTATTATTTATTAAACAAATGGATAAATGATCGACCAAACATAATTGGATAAAAAGTGGTTTACCTTAATTTTTTTAAAGAAAAATAATCAAGTAACAGAAATGAACACTCGGTTTTATACATACCTCCACTTTTTGCGTCGTCTGCGCTTTTCTCTCTCACTTAGAATATTGATAAGCACAAACAACAGTCAGGACCCGTCCTCCCACCCTAAGGCGAAGGGATGCTACCCTCTTGTCCACTGGGGTAAACTCCAATATACAGGCACCAAGCAATAAGTATGCCCACACCTGCTTGACGCCTCTCTCCATGGGCAACTCCAGAGTGGAAGAGAGTCCAACCCCTCTCGAGGAGTCTGGTTCCGAGATGAGTTCAACTATATCTAGTTGGAACCTCTCTACCTCGCGCACCAGCTCAGGCTCCTTCCCCACCAGAGCTAGCTTCTGCACCCAAGGATCGGACCCCCGATTTTTGCTGCCACCTAACTCACACTGCACCCGAAATCCTTGGCCCCTCCTACAGGTGGTGAGCGCATTGGAAGGGGGACCCATGTCATCTCTTCAGGATTTGCCCGGGCGGCCCCATGGGTATAGGCCCGGCCACCAGGTGCTCGCCATTAAAAGTTGAATAGTATTGCACTGACTAATATTCACACTAATAAACCAATAAACCAGGGGACTCTACTCACTCCTGTTACTGGCACTCAGTCCTGTTACTCTTTATAGGAATAACAGGACTGAAAGTAACAGGATTGAGTTTTTAGAATAGAATGTGCAAAAACATGAAATATAGCTACATGATTGCTATGCTAATAGCACGAGAACACTGAGCACATTCTGGTAATCTACTAAAGAAACAGATAATTTCCAATAATTAGTTTAGGTAACAGGACAGAACATAGTTAAAAGTCATAGTTAAAATTTGACCAAATATAGAGGAAAAAAAAGGATGGAACTAACTTTTGGTCTACCCACAGCCTTCAGAAGATCCAACTGATGCAACTTCCTGTTGAACATGTGACTTGTGGAATTTTCCTGATTTTTCAGATTTGGGTAACAGGACTGAGTGAAAACCTACGGACACAACTAAAATGTATATTTTAATTTGAATATTATGGTTTTTCTTATGAAAAAAATATTTTCAAAGCATAGATGGGATCTGGAGTCACACAACAATCCAAAAAAATTAAATCTCTGAAGGATTTTAAGAATTATATTTCAAGGTAAAGTGTATAGTTAGAGAGCGGGGACAGGAAACAAATGCTATTTTTTAGTGTTCTAGGTAGTTTTTATTAATGTCATTAATTATATATGCAATTAGGTCAGTGTACAAGACACTATGCTTAATGATGAAATGTATTTTACAGTTATTTTTTGTGCACATTTATACATGTAATTTCCTGGGAACGGTAATGGAACCCATTCGGTGGAATGGCCCCAAACTATTTAAAGCCATTTATCTGAGCAGTAAGAGATGAATACACAAGTTAAGATTATGACAAACAAGAACGCATTAAACAATATTTCGTGAGGTGGTTAGAGGAACACAGATTTGATTCTACAGTTCACATTTTCTAGTTCCAGTACTTAATATGTATTTAATATGATCATATTAATTCGATAGTTTGGCTAGCCATCAGATATTTAATTTTGTTTTTTCATCTGAACCAGCATCTTTATTATTGTTAATATGCAGTAACCATGTTCACAGTACTCATCCAGTCTTTCTTCCAAACCTTATTAAAATGATCACCACTTACAGCTAACACAACTTCACCAGCATTCTTGGGGCACAAGGCTCCTGATTCCCACTCCTGCTAACAGATCTATCAGACCAAAGATGGAGCCTGAGCAGCTGCTTCTGTAGTTGTTTCAAGGTTCTCATGTGTTACTTCTGCACTCATTCATGAAGGAAAGAAAATTCCCTGTCCCCTCAGTGTCTGGGTCCCATGCAGACCTCGATTTTCCTGCACTGTAATAGTTGTTGTTCTGTATGCTCTCACTTCATCTTGCAGGAGTGTTCTCATTGGCTAATGCCCATCCCTGTTCTTAGTACTAGTCATACAAGTTGCAGGATTTTGAGATAATTTCAAATGATCTCTGAACTGTTCACTCTACACATGCTGTTACTCACATCACATGTTTAGTACACCCTTAACCTTTATAAGAGACATTTATGAGATTATGCATATTTTGATGAAGTACTAGTTAGTGGTACCAAAACATCTAAGACAAAAATCTTCAGAGCCCTTCCCTTTAATTCTGTTTCCAATCATCTGGACAACAAAGAGTGAACAAAATAATGCAAGCCATTAAACTGGTGAATATTATGCTTGATCTTCAATATAAATGAAAGTTTAGAGTTTTAAGAAAATAATGTTACACACAACAGTTACAGGGTTTGGTCAGTCAGAGTAATGAATATGAAACAAGAATACGATCATGGTACAAACACAATATACTATTAATTTCCTACGTTTTCAAAATATTTTCTCTTTTCAAATAAAATACATTCAAACACACTTAAATATTTTGTAAATGTATGAAATGAAGAGTATATCATGTTTGTTCATCATTCTCTTGCATATTCATTACACCGACTAAATCCTGTTACCCCATTAGACAGG